>OW204000.1:24376941-24529247 GCA_934047225.1 Ypsolopha sequella | reverse complement strand
AATATAAAAATATTACAAAAACCTGACTCAAAAAATCAATCATTCTAGACTATACTTACTTAAAAAGACACACACAATTCAACATTCTCTTTCATTTCAACCCACCACACAAATCATCCTACACGCACACAAACACCCTCTGTTTCTATCCCAACCACAAACACATCCTCACATAAATCCAAAAAGTTTAGTTTTTAGGGAAGTAGTTTTTCCTTTTTAATTTGTTTTTTTTTTTTATTGTATTATTCTCATTGTCATCTTGTAAATATCATCTGTCATCTTGTCATTATTACTCCAACTGATGCCGGGGCCCAGTGGGGGCCCGAAAATATATCTTGGACTATATTATGTTATTTCTGCAATAGTTGTGTTTCTTTTTATGTGTATTTACCTATATAATTATTAAAAAACGAAAAAACAAGCTGATAAAGGCAATATATATATTTTTCATTTTATGTCGCATTATTAGCGATCTTATGAGATACATCTATGATTTACTCATAATTTGTGAATAACGAATTTGTGCTTCCCAATATTACTCCAAGTTCAAGACCCAACCACATTCCACCAGCGAAGATAGTAAAACTGAGAATACGTTTTCTTGCACACAATATTTTCTTCGAAGGGCGAGTCTTCTGAAAGTGTTCCTGTTATAAAGAGAGCCCACCCTCAAATACAACCTCATTGCTCGCAATATACTGGAACCAATCTTCATCGACAGCCTGTAAGGATTGAGAAACAACGGTATCTTGAAGACACGACACTGGAACAGCAGCGACACCAGAAGTTTATTCACTTTGTTTAGATAGTCACTTTCTGCTTTAGTAGAAAACTCTCTTCTCCTTTCTTCGAATACTCGGAACGACCTCCATAATTTGTGTTTTTTACAAGTTATTAACGTGAAAACTTATTTTGTTGGTTATATCAAACATTTCACTCTGTGACAGAACTTCAGCTCAAAGTAAAACCAAACCCATAGATAACAACAAGAAAACTAAAACAGGTTCTACACAAAATCATTAAAGAAGGTTTTAAGGAAAGAGAAACCTTACCTCATGAAAGAAATTCTCAAACAAAATAAAAAACACGTCAAGTAAACTACTTCAATATTATACACATCTTTATTTTTAGGCAAATGTCTCGAAATTGGAGCTGCACCCAAAGGGCTGATCCCAAAAGTTGCACTACATGCAATACCACCCATTATGAGAAGCAACGATGATCATAACAAATTATGTGAACGCTCTAAACTCTACGTACACATTATACAAACCAATATTTTTGTATATGCACTGACTTAAAAAATAAGCTAGATGCGCTTGTGAAAGTTAGCCTGATCGCCTACCCCCACCTTTTTCTCCAAATACAAGCAGTCATTTTCAAGGCCAAAACGGATCTGTCAAATGAATACCCCAGATTACACAAAAAGTTACAAAATCTGAAAGCTATATTACAGACGAAATAATGTTAAGTCTACCCATTACATACCAGAATCTGAATACAAGTCAGACCTTAACCTAACCCCGACAGACCTGACGAACCCTTTTCAATCCCTCCCCTCCAAAAATAAACTATCAACAAAAAGACACAGACACAATAGTTAACCTCTCTCAATTAATTTAACCCCTGATGACAGATCAGTACTTAACAAAGGATTGTCTTTTTGTCCAACTAAAACTCTCGATCGTATCAAACTGATGAATGACTTCGTGCAATTTGGCCGCAAAATTAAATGGAAACACTACTGGCAAAATCATCCAAACCAAAATAGCAACTAATACACACGAAGCATTACAAAAATTCAAGCCTCCGTCACCGAATGAACCGCCAGGCCTTACCACCAAATCACCCCCATAGAAATATTCATGTCAAGTATCCTAGCAAAATTATCTGACGACCGATTCATCCAAACCTTACAAAATAAAACACAAAATCTTACATACAAAGAGAGACAATCCCTGAATAAACTAAAAAACAACAATGATATAATCATTTGCCCTGCGGACAAAGGATCTGCAACCGTCATTTTAAACAAAAGTGACTATATAGCCGAAGGGAACTCCGACAGTTAACCGACTCCACCTTCTACTCCATTACACCAAGTGACCCATGTGACCAGGTCGTGAAAAATAGTCCGTGATTTCCTCCAATTGAGGGGAACAGCTGAGGGTTTATCACAAATTGATATAGACTCTAATGATCCCAAGCCATCCGAGAACCCCAAACTTCTACATGCTTCCAAAAATACACAAACTAACAATCCGGCAGACCTATAGTAGCATCTTACGATTCACCGACCGAATAATTTCAGCTTTCGTTGATTTTCACCTTCAACCAATTGTAAAAAGACCTCCCATCACATATAAAAGATACAAACCATTTTCTTGAAATCATCCATTCCGTACAGTTACCAACCAATACAAAATTAATATTAGTTACAATAGATGTAGTTTTCACTCTATACAAATATTCCCCATGATGCTGGCCTGAATTCACTTCAAACTTACCTAAACACACGCCCATCACCCCATCAACCATCTACAGACTTCGTCTGTTACTCTTTCGGAAATCATTCTCAAAATAACTTCTTTTCATTCGAAAATTCATACTACCATCAAATAAAAGGTACTGCTATGGGAACTCGGATGGCCCCAAGCTTTGCAAACATCTTCATGGGTTCAATCGAAACGTCTTTTTTAAACAGTGAGCCTCTGAAACCCCTGGTGTGGCGGAGATTCATCGATGACATCTTCATGATCTGGCCACACAGCAACGACTCCCTTAATGACTTCCTGAAGCGTTTGAATGATCACTCCACACTTCAGTTCACCCACAACATCTCATCAGAAAAAAATCACCTTTCTAGATGTCGACATCACAATAGATCATAACAATCTAATCAACACATCCGTTCATTTCAAACCATCAAACAAATTGCAATACTTGCATTTCAATAGCTGCCACCCCAAACACATCAAAAAGTCCATTCCATATTCAATGTCACTCCGTGGCCGTCGGATATGTAGCAACGAAACCACACTTGACAACTACCACCAAATTATTCACAAAAGCCTACGTAACCGTAACTACCCAGACCAATTCATTCAGAAACATCTTTACGACCGACCTAGATTTCATAACACACAAAACAGACACACTCAACCATCCAACCAACTCCGACTCATAACAACATACTTTGAAGGAAGTTTTAAACTCAAAAAACTCATAAATGACTTCATGCCCATACTAAAACAAAACGATGAAACAAAATCACTACTCCCCACTAACCCACCGATCTGTTATCGTCAAAACAAAAACCTTAAAATCATTCTCACAAAAACAAATTCAAAAGACACAAACATTCCACTCAACACATCCCCAGCCACAGCTCCATGCCGACGGCCACGGTGCAAAACCTGTGCACTCATCAACACATCTACACACATTAATACACACCACACAACACACCCTTACAAAGCTCAGACAAACACATCATGCATAACAAAAAACTGTATTTACCTACTGGAATGTCGACTCTGCCCGGCATTCTATGTAGGTGAAACGAGAACTCCGCTTCATATCCGTATCAACCAACACAGATTCACAACAAAAACACATAATAATACACTACCCATCCCAACTCATACCCGCCTACACAGCAAACCATTCGACGACTGCTTCACCGTCCGCATTATAAAATCATTTCACCCACCACTGACTGATATTCAGCTAAGGACCTGGGAGTCGTCTTACATCTGGTCGCTTGGTGCTCATTACGGCCCTGGACTAAATAGACAACACTGACTTACAGACAAACGAAACCTATATAAAAATATTACAAAAACCTGACTCAAAAAATCAATCATTCTAGACTATACTTACTTAAAAAAGACACACACAATTCAACATTCTCTTTCATTTCAACCCACCACACAAATCATCCTACACGCACACAAACACCCTCTGTTTCTATCCCAACCACAAACACATCCTCACATAAATCAAAAAGTTTAGTTTTTAGGGAAGTAGTTTTTCCTTTTTAATTTGTTTTTTTTTTATTGTATTATTCTCATTGTCATCTTGTAAATATCATCTGTCATCTTGTCATTATTACTCCAACTGATGCCGGGCCCAGTGGGGCCCGAAATATATCTTGGACTATATTATGTTATTCTGCAATAGTTGTGTTTCTTTTATGTGTATTTACCTATATAATTATATATAAAAAACGAAAAAACAAGCTGATAAAGGCAATATATATATTTTTCATTTTATTCGCATTATTAGCGATCTTATGAGATACATCTATGATTTACTCATAATTTGTGAATAACGAATTTGTGCTTCCAATATTACTCCAAGTTCAAGACCCAACACATCCACCAGCGAAGATAGTAAAACTGAGAATAACGTTTCTTGCACACAATATTTTCTTCGAAGGGCGAGTCTTCTGAAAGTGATTCCTGTTATAAAGAGAGCCCACCCTCAAATACAACCTCATTGCTCGCAATATACTGGAACCAATCTTCATCGAAGCCTGTAAGGATTGAGAAACAACGGTATCTTGAAGACACGACACTGGAACAGCAGCGACACCAGAAGTTTATTCACTTTGTTTTAGATAGTCACTTTTCTGCTTTAGTAGAAAACTCTCTTCTCCTTTTCTTCGAATACTCGGAACGACTCCATAATTTGTGTTTTTTACAAGTTATTAACGTGAAAACTTATTTTTGTTGGTTATATCAAACATTTCACTCTGTGACAGAACTTCAGCTCAAAGTAAAACCAAACCCATAGATAACAACAAGAAAACTAAAAAGGTTCTACACAAAATCATTAAAGAAGGTTTTAAGGAAAGAGAAACCTTACCTCCATGAAAGAAATTCTCAACAAAATAAAAAACACGTCAAGTAAACTACTTCAATATTATACACATCTTTATTTTTTAGGCAAATGTCTCGAAATTGGAGCTGCACCCAAAGGGCTGATCCCAAAAGTTGCACTACATGCAATACCACCCATTATGAGAAGCAATATGATCATAACAAATTATGTGAACGCTCTAAACTCTACGTACACATTATACAACCAATATTTTTGTATATGCACTGACTTAAAAAATAAGCTAGATGCGCTTGTGAAAGTTAGCCTGATCGCCTACCCCCACCTTTTTCTCCAAATACAAGCAGTCATTTTCAAGGCCAAAACGGATCTGTCAAATGAATACCCCAGATTACACAAAAAGTTACAAAATCTGAAAGTATATTACAGACGAAATAATGTTAATCTACCCATTACATACCAGAATCTGAATACAAGTTCAGACCTTAACCTAACCCCGACAGACCTGACGAACCCTTTTTCAATCCCTCCCCCTCCAAAAATAAACTATCAACAAAAAGACACAGACACAATAGTTAACCTCTCCTCAATTAATTTAACCCCTGATGACAGATCAGTACTTAACAAAGGATTGTCTTTTTGTCCAACTAAAACTCTCGATCGTATCAAACTGATGAATGACTTCGTGCAATTTGGCCGCAAAATTAAATGGAAACACTACTGGCAAAATCATCCAAACCAAAATAGCAATAATACACACGAAGCATTACAAAAATTCAAGCCTCCGTCACCGAATGAACCGCCAGCCTTACCACCAAATCACCCCATAGAAATATTCATGTCAAGTATCCTAGCAAAATTATCTGACGACCGATTCATCCAAACCTTACAAAATAAAACACAAAATCTTACATACAAAGAGAGACAATCCCTGAATAAACTAAAAAACAACAATGATATAATCATTTGCCCTGCGGACAAAGGATCTGCAACCGTCATTTTAAACAAAAGTGACTATATAGCCGAAGGACTCCGACAGTTAACCGACTCCACCTTCTACTCCATTACACCAAGTGACCCATGTGACCAGGTCGTGAAAATAGTCCGTGATCTCCTCCAATTGAGGGGAACAACTGAGGGTTTATCACAAATTGATATAGATCTAATGATCCCAAGCCATCCGAGAACCCCAAACTTCTACATGCTTCCAAAAATACACAAACCTAACAATCCCGGCAGACCTATAGTAGCATCTTACGATTCACCGACCGAAATAATTTCAGCTTTCGTTGATTTTCACCTTCAACCAATTGTAAAAGACCTCCCATCACATATAAAAGATACAAACCATTTTCTTGAAATCATCCATTCCGTACAGTTACCAACCAATACAAAATTAATATTAGTTACAATAGATGTAGTTTCACTCTATACAAATATTCCCCATGATGCTGGCCTGAATTCACTTCAAACTTACCTAAACACACGCCCATCACCCCATCAACCATCTACAGACTTCGTTGTTACTCTTTCGGAAATCATTCTCAAAAATAACTTCTTTTCATTCGAAAATTCATACTACCATCAAATAAAAGGTACTGCTATGGGAACTCGGATGGCCCCAAGCTTTGCAAACATCTTCATGGGTTCAATCGAAACGTCTTTTTTAAACAGTGAGCCTCTGAAACCCCTGGTGTGGCGGAGATTCATCGATGACATCTTCATGATCTGGCCACACAGCAACGACTCCCTTAATGACTTCCTGAAGCGTTTGAATGATCACTCCACACTTCAGTTCACCCACAACATCTCATCAGAAAAAATCACCTTTCTAGATGTCGACATCACAATAGATCATAACAATCTAATCAACACATCCGTTCATTTCAAACCATCAAACAAATTGCAATACTTGCATTTCAATAGCTGCCACCCCAAACACATCAAAAAGTCCATTCCATATTCAATGTCACTCCGTGGCCGTCGGATATGTAGCAACGAAACCACACTTGACAACTACCACCAAATTATTCACAAAAGCCTACGTAACCGTAACTACCCAGACCAATTCATTCAGAAACATCTTTACGACCGACCTAGATTTCATAACACACAAAACAGACACACTCAACCATCCAACCAACTCCGACTCATAACAACATACTTTGAAGGAAGTTTTAAACTCAAAAAACTCATAAATGACTTCATGCCCATACTAAAACAAAACGATGAAACAAAATCACTACTCCCCACTAACCCACCGATCTGTTATCGTCAAAACAAAAACCTTAAAATCATTCTCACAAAAACAAATTCAAAAGACACAAACATTCCACTCAACACATCCCCAGCCACAGCTCCATGCCGACGGCCACGGTGCAAAACCTGTGCACTCATCAACACATCTACACACATTAATACACACCACACAACACACCCTTACAAAGCTCAGACAAACACATCATGCATAACAAAAAACTGTATTTACCTACTGGAATGTCGACTCTGCCCGGCATTCTATGTAGGTGAAACGAGAACTCCGCTTCATATCCGTATCAACCAACACAGATTCACAACAAAAACACATAATAATACACTACCCATCCCAACTCATACCCGCCTACACAGCAAACCATTCGACGACTGCTTCACCGTCCGCATTATAAAATCATTTCACCCACCACTGACTGATATTCAGCTAAGGACCTGGGAGTCGTCTTACATCTGGTCGCTTGGTGCTCATTACGGCCCTGGACTAAATAGACAACACTGACTTACAGACAAACGAAACCTATATAAAAATATTACAAAAACCTGACTCAAAAAATCAATCATTCTAGACTATACTTACTTAAAAAAGACACACACAATTCAACATTCTCTTTCATTTCAACCCACCACACAAATCATCCTACACGCACACAAACACCCTCTGTTTCTATCCCAACCACAAACACATCCTCACATAAATCAAAAAGTTTAGTTTTTAGGGAAGTAGTTTTTCCTTTTTAATTTGTTTTTTTTTTTTTATTGTATTATTCTCATTGTCATCTTGTAAATATCATCTGTCATCTTGTCATTATTACTCCAACTGATGCCGGGCCCAGTGGGGCCCGAAATATATCTTGGACTATATTATGTTATTCTGCAATAGTTGTGTTTCTTTTATGTGTATTTACCTATATAATTATATATAAAAAACGAAAAAACAAGCTGATAAAGGCAATATATATATTTTTCATTTTATTCGCATTATTAGCGATCTTATGAGATACATCTATGATTTACTCATAATTTGTGAATAACGAATTTGTGCTTCCAATATTACTCCAAGTTCAAGACCCAACACATCCACCAGCGAAGATAGTAAAACTGAGAATAACGTTTCTTGCACACAATATTTTCTTCGAAGGGCGAGTCTTCTGAAAGTGATTCCTGTTATAAAGAGAGCCCACCCTCAAATACAACCTCATTGCTCGCAATATACTGGAACCAATCTTCATCGAAGCCTGTAAGGATTGAGAAACAACGGTATCTTGAAGACACGACACTGGAACAGCAGCGACACCAGAAGTTTATTCACTTTGTTTTAGATAGTCACTTTTCTGCTTTAGTAGAAAACTCTCTTCTCCTTTTCTTCGAATACTCGGAACGACTCCATAATTTGTGTTTTTTACAAGTTATTAACGTGAAAACTTATTTTTGTTGGTTATATCAAACATTTCACTCTGTGACAGAACTTCAGCTCAAAGTAAAACCAAACCCATAGATAACAACAAGAAAACTAAAAAGGTTCTACACAAAATCATTAAAGAAGGTTTTAAGGAAAGAGAAACCTTACCTCCATGAAAGAAATTCTCAACAAAATAAAAAACACGTCAAGTAAACTACTTCAATATTATACACATCTTTATTTTTTAGGCAAATGTCTCGAAATTGGAGCTGCACCCAAAGGACTGATCCCAAAAGTTGCACTACATGCAATACCACCCATTATGAGAAGCAACATGATCATAACAAATTATGTGAACGCTCTAAACTCTACGTACACATTATACAACCAATATTTTTGTATATGCACTGACTTAAAAAATAAGCTAGATGCGCTTGTGAAAGTTAGCCTGATCGCCTACCCCCACCTTTTTCTCCAAATACAAGCAGTCATTTTCAAGGCCAAAACGGATCTGTCAAATGAATACCCCAGATTACACAAAAAGTTACAAAATCTGAAAGTATATTACAGACGAAATAATGTTAATCTACCCATTACATACCAGAATCTGAATACAAGTTCAGACCTTAACCTAACCCCGACAGACCTGACGAACCCTTTTTCAATCCCTCCCCCTCCAAAAATAAACTATCAACAAAAAGACACAGACACAATAGTTAACCTCTCCTCAATTAATTTAACCCCTGATGACAGATCAGTACTTAACAAAGGATTGTCTTTTTGTCCAACTAAAACTCTCGATCGTATCAAACTGATGAATGACTTCGTGCAATTTGGCCGCAAAATTAAATGGAAACACTACTGGCAAAATCATCCAAACCAAAATAGCAATAATACACACGAAGCATTACAAAAATTCAAGCCTCCGTCACCGAATGAACCGCCAGCCTTACCACCAAATCACCCCATAGAAATATTCATGTCAAGTATCCTAGCAAAATTATCTGACGACCGATTCATCCAAACCTTACAAAATAAAACACAAAATCTTACATACAAAGAGAGACAATCCCTGAATAAACTAAAAAACAACAATGATATAATCATTTGCCCTGCGGACAAAGGATCTGCAACCGTCATTTTAAACAAAAGTGACTATATAGCCGAAGGACTCCGACAGTTAACCGACTCCACCTTCTACTCCATTACACCAAGTGACCCATGTGACCAGGTCGTGAAAATAGTCCGTGATCTCCTCCAATTGAGGGGAACAGCTGAGGGTTTATCACAAATTGATATAGATCTAATGATCCCAAGCCATCCGAGAACCCCAAACTTCTACATGCTTCCAAAAATACACAAACCTAACAATCCCGGCAGACCTATAGTAGCATCTTACGATTCACCGACCGAAATAATTTCAGCTTTCGTTGATTTTCACCTTCAACCAATTGTAAAAGACCTCCCATCACATATAAAAGATACAAACCATTTTCTTGAAATCATCCATTCCGTACAGTTACCAACCAATACAAAATTAATATTAGTTACAATAGATGTAGTTTCACTCTATACAAATATTCCCCATGATGCTGGCCTGAATTCACTTCAAACTTACCTAAACACACGCCCATCACCCCATCAACCATCTACAGACTTCGTTGTTACTCTTTCGGAAATCATTCTCAAAAATAACTTCTTTTCATTCGAAAATTCATACTACCATCAAATAAAAGGTACTGCTATGGGAACTCGGATGGCCCCAAGCTTTGCAAACATCTTCATGGGTTCAATCGAAACGTCTTTTTTAAACAGTGAGCCTCTGAAACCCCTGGTGTGGCGGAGATTCATCGATGACATCTTCATGATCTGGCCACACAGCAACGACTCCCTTAATGACTTCCTGAAGCGTTTGAATGATCACTCCACACTTCAGTTCACCCACAACATCTCATCAGAAAAAATCACCTTTCTAGATGTCGACATCACAATAGATCATAACAATCTAATCAACACATCCGTTCATTTCAAACCATCAAACAAATTGCAATACTTGCATTTCAATAGCTGCCACCCCAAACACATCAAAAAGTCCATTCCATATTCAATGTCACTCCGTGGCCGTCGGATATGTAGCAACGAAACCACACTTGACAACTACCACCAAATTATTCACAAAAGCCTACGTAACCGTAACTACCCAGACCAATTCATTCAGAAACATCTTTACGACCGACCTAGATTTCATAACACACAAAACAGACACACTCAACCATCCAACCAACTCCGACTCATAACAACATACTTTGAAGGAAGTTTTAAACTCAAAAAACTCATAAATGACTTCATGCCCATACTAAAACAAAACGATGAAACAAAATCACTACTCCCCACTAACCCACCGATCTGTTATCGTCAAAACAAAAACCTTAAAATCATTCTCACAAAAACAAATTCAAAAGACACAAACATTCCACTCAACACATCCCCAGCCACAGCTCCATGCCGACGGCCACGGTGCAAAACCTGTGCACTCATCAACACATCTACACACATTAATACACACCACACAACACACCCTTACAAAGCTCAGACAAACACATCATGCATAACAAAAAACTGTATTTACCTACTGGAATGTCGACTCTGCCCGGCATTCTATGTAGGTGAAACGAGAACTCCGCTTCATATCCGTATCAACCAACACAGATTCACAACAAAAACACATAATAATACACTACCCATCCCAACTCATACCCGCCTACACAGCAAACCATTCGACGACTGCTTCACCGTCCGCATTATAAAATCATTTCACCCACCACTGACTGATATTCAGCTAAGGACCTGGGAGTCGTCTTACATCTGGTCGCTTGGTGCTCATTACGGCCCTGGACTAAATAGACAACACTGACTTACAGACAAACGAAACCTATATAAAAATATTACAAAAACCTGACTCAAAAAATCAATCATTCTAGACTATACTTACTTAAAAAAGACACACACAATTCAACATTCTCTTTCATTTCAACCCACCACACAAATCATCCTACACGCACACAAACACCCTCTGTTTCTATCCCAACCACAAACACATCCTCACATAAATCAAAAAGTTTAGTTTTTAGGGAAGTAGTTTTTCCTTTTTAATTTGTTTTTTTTTTATTGTATTATTCTCATTGTCATCTTGTAAATATCATCTGTCATCTTGTCATTATTACTCCAACTGATGCCGGGCCCAGTGGGGCCCGAAATATATCTTGGACTATATTATGTTATTCTGCAATAGTTGTGTTTCTTTTATGTGTATTTACCTATATAATTATATATAAAAAACGAAAAAACAAGCTGATAAAGGCAATATATATATTTTTCAGATATGTAGAAAAAGGTTCAAAAAATGTTTTATTAATTTATCAAACTAGCAGCTTCATATTGAAAGTATCCAAAAGGACTCCAAATTTCTGGCCCTTCCAGGGAGTTCCGCAAAGTCTACGGAAGTCGGTAACGGACAAAATTAAATGACTAATACTAGGAGTACATAACTGCCTGTAACTATACTCCAAGTATATTTTTCAAGTTTGTTTAAGACTTCACGAGTTGCCTTGTTCATTTAAGTTTATAATACATTTCTTGTCACGATCTAAACTTTAACCAACTCTACACTTGAAATACGTACTAAGTAGTTTTAAACCAGCTGATATAAGCTTAGAGCTTAGATACCATCATAACTTTAACCTTTTCCTTTTAGTTTTATTTCTTCGTCTGTTTGGTTCTTAAGGGCCTTACTATTGCCAAATGGGTACTTTCTAAAGCCTACTCCTCTTTTATGGCTTAACCAAAAATAATTTAAAAAATCGTTATGAAATATTAACTCTTAGACAACATATGCAACATTTTTCTTTTTCATACCACCAAAACTTCTACATGAAAAAATGTTTTAATCGAATGGTGTTTTATGGCTTGAATTTCCTACTGCTCCTAAGTGGCTTAGCCGATTGAATTAATTTATGTTTTGATAAATAGATAAACTTGATAACTATAACTATAACATAGGATTATTCAATTGAACAATCACGTCCAAGTGAATAGTATAATTTTCTCCTATTTCGCCCTATCAAGGACGCAGTGAGCGTCGTAACAGCCACCATGCATTGCGCGCTGATATGAAAGTTATTTCAATGTCGTTTCCGTTGATATTCGTACTGACAAATATCGAGCTGCTAATTTGGCGACGGTAATCGCCTTAATGTCTGAGGTCCATTGTGGTGTAGTAGTGGTCGAGTCTCGGTTTGCAAATTTCGAGGTCGTGTGTTCAAATCATGGGCATAATATCTGCGAGCCTCGTAAATCGTGTTATAACGGTACTATTACAATAGCATGTAAAGGCATAGTAAAGGGCTTTGGAGCTGCGAAAGTGACGAAAGTGACGAAAGTGACGAAAGTGACGAAAGTGACGAAAATGACGAAAGTGACGAAAGTGACGAAAATGACGAAAGTGCGAAAGTCAACTGATAATTGAGGATTTCCGTAAAGTGAAACGGGATGCAAACTTTCGTGTCGAAAATGTGATCTCAACGGGTACAACGGGCTGTTTAGTATCCTAAATCCACGCGGACAAAGTCGCGGGCAGTCCTCTACTATACTGGGTGTTAATTTGATAACCTTTTTCCTTCAAACAGGGTGTTCTACCCATGAAAATGAACAACTTTTATTATGGGCACATAGTATAAAAAGTCAGCTGTTCGATAGAAAACTTAAATACCTACTCGACTAAAATGTATGAAACAGCTGATTTAGTTTTAACGGGACACCTGACGCTAGAACATCAACAATACCAGGTTTTCAAGGGTTCATTGGAAGAAACTAGATCTCTCCTCATATTAAAGAAAATATATTTGATTTACCGATCTTTTATCTAGAGATTCTACCTATAAACAATGGTTTAAGATTTATACGTTTGTCAAAAAAAAAAAAAAAAAAATTTCCACCCTCTTTTTTTTGGTTTTCAAACGATCGCATCAAAAACGCGGTTAAGAGATCAGCTTGATTTTTTCTTATGAAATAGGCAATAGAAATATGAAGGGATGTTACCTAAATCCAATATTTTTATCCCTACAAAATATTTCAGTATTAGCTAAAAACACACCAATTTGTTGTTTCGCTGCGTGATCACTAGTATTACGCGTCTAAGAACAAGAGGCCAAAGAGCCAATATATAATCGCCTCTATGAAAAGCAAATAAGGTCTTTGCTATTAGACTTATTGTGCTGGACGGGTAATAAAAAAAGTTGCTAGGGTATGCCATCCTCTTAAGGTTGACCCCATAGTAAAAGTTGTTCATGTTAATGGGTAGAACACCCCGTTTCAAGGTTGACCCCATAGTAAAAGTTGTTAATGTTAATGGGTAGAACACCCCGTTTCAAGGTTGACCCCATAGTAAAAGTTGTTCATGTTAATGGGTAGAACACCCCGTTTCAAGGTTGACCCCATAGTAAAAGTTGTTAATGTTAATGGGTAGAACACCCCGTTTCAAGGTTGACCCCATAGTAAAAGTTGTTCATGTTAATGGGTAGAACACCCCATAGTAAAAAATGTTCATGTTAATGGATAGAACATCCCGTTTTAAGAAAAAAGGTTATCTTAACACTCTGCAAAACATAACCATCATGCGGGCGTTTTACTCTATCTGTCCGTTTCCGATTGAAGTTCATTTGTTTATACCGCTGATGATGTCTAGCATTACAATACATGGACATGTTTTGCCATACAAAATGTCATTTCTTTTTTGTGCCGATTCAAAGCGAACGTACCGCTAAAATTGACAATTGTTATAGTAGATAACGAAATTTTCTCATCTTTATCCTTAGTTCCAAGTACGCTCTCGTGAATCACTGCAGCGATCAGCGCCAAAATGTCTATAATCAAATTTCATCATTATTTGGTCGTCAATAACCAGCCTGGCTACTTGTATTACTATAGAGGTCAGTTGTTTATTCGGAGTCCATAGTCTATGTTACGGATTCCATACACATTGGAAGCCCATACACAGGATTTCGAGAAGTTTACCTTGTCTACGGTATCCGACAAGCTTTGGGGCTGTGTATAGCCTCCCAAAGTGTATGGAATCCATAAAGAGTGAAAGATATAGCCACCATGCTGATGTTTGCTGTTTCTTTTTCTCATGAACAATTCGCAGCCTTCTTAATTTAAAACACTTTTCTTCACTGAGTGAGCAAAATTTTTGCTCAATGGTTTCAAGCAGCAAAGGCAGCCTTTTCGAGGTAGTGAGGTGAAAAAGTTATTTAATAGCATAATTTTGTTAAGAAAACTATTATTTTAAATACTTTTTTTCTGTGTAAGAGACGTTCGTACAAAAATTGACATTTTGCACTATTTTTACGATATGAGTGTAGATAAAATATTAAACATAACTTTTTGACGTTTTTATCACATTAAAGGTATTCTAGACACGATTTTAACTTATGATTTTAACTAAAGCTGATACCTGAAACACTTACAAAGTTATTTCAGCAAAAGCACAAGTAAACCCGCGAAGCCTCCGTCGAGATGACAAGAGTGTGATAATATTGTCGTTTGATAAAAGCTTTTTATTATGGTCTACCGTCAGGAAAACACTAGAATGGCTTTTTGTATGATTATCATAATAAACAAACATTTGATGTGATATTTTCTGAAGACAGCATTATTATATTCGTGCTGATATAATTAACGTAACTTTATGTATATATATATTTAAAAATAAACATGAATTATTAAATATATGTAGTAATAATTCATGTTTATTTTTAAACTTATATACTTTTTAAACTTAATTATATTTTTAAATTTCAACAAAATTATAATTACTTAAACAAACTAAACTGCTAAAAATATATACGTGTTACAAACTAAATTAAAAATAAACAGAACCCTAAACCTTAAATAAACCTACTATAAAAACAAAATTAACTTACGAAAAAAAGACCGCCCCTCATCGTTTGAATCATTTAGATTATTTTTTCTCAGGCGGCGCTAAGCGTATGTTTTAGTAAAAATTTAATTATTTGTTACGATTATTGCAATTTTCACTTTACACTAACAAAAAATCCTGACTTCGATATAGATGCAAAAATGACACAAAAAAAATTGGAACTCTTCTATATAAAACCTTGGCGTTTGTCTGTCTGTCTTGTATGGGGTGCATGGAAGGAGCCACACCGAGTGACGTAAACTGAGATACAACCATTGATTGCTGCAAGTACGTCCGGCGTACTGTGGATAGTTAGAGCGAGCTGATGATAGGCTTCAGCCGTGGCTATAGTGGTCGCAATATCTCGCTGCACGCGGGGCAATAAAATGTGCGAGCACACTGAAGCATATTGCGCGTTCACTCTCACTTATGGGTCTTATGGCAACGCGTACACAACGTGCGTATCGATTGTTATCGGTAAATGTTTAAAAATTTAAAATCAAACGATAAGTCTTTTTTTTATGTGCATTTATTATAAATAAATTATTTTATTTTATTGTGGGTATTAAAATTAAAATATATTATAATATAATAGGTATTAAAATATAAACTGCAATGATAAACAAAGACAAATAACAATTATGATTGATTAATAATTGCTAATTATTAAATAACATTAATAGTCATCGTCATCGTAATTGAGGGTAATTAACAAATAAATAATAAAAGTGACCGTTATCTCTTGATCGTCTTCCAATTGTTTTAAAGCGCATACGTTACCCACTATTTTAGTTCGATTGATAGTTGCTTGACGCAAGTACAACACTACGTATGACACGTTTATGACCCCGCGTGCAGCGAGATCTTGCGACCAGAGGGCCTAATCCGAAGTGACAAAATTCGATCGAATATCGTTCGGTCGTATATCCATCTCTATCACACTTTCTATGCGTGCAACAGAGGTAGACATATGCTCGAACGATAAACGATCAACCGAATCTTTTTGGGAGTGCCGGGCCAGTATTAGTTACTGCAGCCTTATGACGAAACCATGACGCCAAACAACTCATCGTATTTCGGCATGACGTCATGAAAAGCCGTACCGGAGTGGTTACAGACATTTGCGTATTATCAATATATTCATCATCATCATCATCATCATCATCATCACAATTATTTAAGAGCCTAGCTCCAGAGCCTACGTGCGACTCCTGCCTTTGCCTTAAGATGGTCACTGAACTTGATTAACCGCCTCTTCCTCTTTTATCCAATCAATATATGTATTAAATACCATAAAAAAATTGGCTTGAAGTACTTAGATTATATTCAAGTAAGTAAATTGAAATCAATACATTAACCTGTCTATTATTGTTAATAGAAGTCAAGAGACTTTCATTTTTCGACATCCAATTTGCCATTTCTTTTTGCGATATTAATTCTATCTCGGCTTGATCTCTTAGAATTTCGTTTCCGTCACAATATTGGTATTGTAAACAAGTCCTCCCTAAACACACACTCGACCCGTTTCTAGATTGGTGGAAAATATACTTTGTCGATCGCAAAAAAGGTTATATTTGACTAACTTTTCGCCCTCGGCTTCGCCCGCGTTTATTCAACATTTGCCTCGTATTCAGCGTGGCGGTTATTTTATTAACACCCAGCCTATGTTTCTATACTTTGGTCACTATATAACGGATCATACATACATATAATTTTTTTTAAATTATATACGCTATAACAGCTTTTAAAGTTTTTTTAAAAGATATAAATATACTGATAAATAGGATATACAAATATAATTAAATCTCAAGATATATTTCGGGTCCGACCTGGACCCGGCATCAGTTGAGTATCTTAATTAAAATAAATAGACAATGTAGCCGATTCTGAAGGCTTTAATTTTAGTTTTAGTGCCGTCAAACATAAAATTATTCCAAAGTAATTTAGATTCTGTTCCCAACTTTTAAGGACTATTTTTTAATGAATGAAATTTAGTTTTGACAGGACTAAAACTAAAATTAAAGCCTTTAGAATCGGCTATATTGACATATTAAAAAAACATACAAATACAGATAGACAATAAATTGTAAAAATTGTACTTTTGGCCTTAGTACAATACTAATAACCCGTTTCATTTAAAGTTTCACAAAAATATTCAAAATACAGACAGACACGACTATTTTAGTTCTTTATTATTAGTGTAGATGATATTTTGTGCTAGAGTCAACTGCTGAGGTCACAGACTTAATTTCCGGTGTTATGATTTTTGCGATTAGATATTTTGTGGGATATTGAAAAAGAAACAAAGACATTTTGGGTAAACTCTTGGAATAGCTTTTTTTGTTATATCAGTTTTCATAATACTTTTAAGGGCAAGAGTATAATTCTAAGAACTTCATGACGCGACCAAATTGTGGGCGTGGCCAAATGTAATGCTGTTTCATTTCGCTATCCGCGCTCCATAAAACTTGCAACGGCAATAAAATCGTGCCGATTTTGTCGCGGGCGAAAAACTTAAAACTTTGATAAGAAGAAACAAGATTTTGGCAAGATTTTGGACGTTTTTAAACATTATTTTTGATTATTATTAATCTAGATAACATTTTAGATGTTCGACTCGATGTTAATCTTTCGATTTTATCTAAAACAATAAAAGAACAAACAAAACACCGTTAAATTTACGTAATTTAGGGGTTTGTTGTTAAGACATTACTCAAATTTAACGATTTTTAGTTCTAGGGCTTTAGCGGTCATAGATAGCAGGTTGGATTTTCATAGAATACGTTTTACTATACGCTCACGGCAAATATTGTTATATAAAAAAAAAATTATCTCAAGGGGTGTCCCTATACAAAAAACTCGAAAAGGTAGTATTTTTTTAACGTTATCATATGAAAAAAATATGGTGATTATTTAGAGATTACAGGAAAAATATAGTGGTTAAGATGTTATTACGGTTCTACACTCAGAGAGTACCGAATTGTTTGCCAGGTGCTACCATTTTGCGGCTTGTTTTGTTGCCTTAATGTTGCTATGGCATCTATATTGTTATTTTTTACCATAATGTTTTTGTTTCTGTACCCGTTTTGTGTGGTGGTACGGAACTCTTTGTGCGTGAGTCCAACTCGCACCTACAAATACAAATACAAATACAAATACAAATACAAAAAAATTATTTATACACAAGTAATTTTTACAATTCTTTGGACCCTCCTTTTAAGCTAACAATAACCTGTATTAGGAGGGACCGTTCTTCCCTTGTTACATTGTTTTTGTGCTTTTGTTAGTAGGAGAAAGGGTGAGTTGGTGTATGTGTTTGAGAGGGTGTGTGAGGGTTTGTGTGCGTGTGTTGTGTATGTGCTGAAATCTATGTGGTATAAATATGTGTATGGATATAATAATAATAATATGCATGGATATACCTATATAATATAATAATAATAATAAGATGCCGTTTTCATTTTAATGTTATGTAGGTAATTCCCGTGTTTTGGTTTTAATTTAGACACAAGTAACTGTTAATTATCTATTATACTTCACACTGCATGGGGGGTAGGTGGCAAAAATTATTAACTATTCTAAGGTGCAAAGAAGGAGAAAAGATAATGGAACCAGTTCATAAGTGTTACCGATGGAGATTCACTCTTATGAGTAACACAATAAACACTAAGCTAAGTAGGTTAGTAAGGCGTGCCGATGATTCATGTACTCGGTAAGGTTAGACTGCGATAACTTAAAACATATGAATATTTATGATATTGGCTTCAGTAAATCCTCAGTTTCATCGTAATTAAGTTGTTTTATCCAGGTAATAACAGTCTTTTTACATTCTGTGAATTTTAGTGAATAAATGTTTAGTAATCTATTTATCTTATTGTATAAGTAAGTTGATCTAGCTGTGAATTGATTTGATGCAAAAGTGGTTTTGATAATAGTTGATTTAATTATACATGGGTTACGTTTATTTTTTTAATTTAGGATTAAGTATTAAGTGTTTATGTAATTTTAAGACACACTGTAAAATATATAGTTGCCTCATTGTCAGCAGATTTGTGTCATTAAAAATACTAGTAGTACTATAGGTTCTTTTTTTAAACATCATCACTTTGAGTATAGATCTTTGACTACGTTCTAGCATAATGAGTTTAGTTTTGTGTGATCCGCCCCAGATAGGCAAACAGTACAATAATATGGACTGAACCAGTGTTTTGTAGATATAGATGAGCAATTCTTTATCAGCAATGTGTCTTAGATACATAAAAAGCCAAATGAGTTTTCTAGCACGAGCTGAGACCATGTCGATTTGCTTGTGCCATGTAAGCAGTTGGTCAATGTGGACGCCTAGGTATTTGGTAGTAGTAACCTGCCTTGTATTTTTATTATTTGCGAGTGTTTCTTTGGAAAAGTTGTTCAAGTACGTTGGTAGAGTATTTAGTTTCATATAAAAATAGCATGTACAGCTGGTACAGTGGCAGAAAATACACATTATTGACAAATACTTTCAAATTCCATCGTTGGACTCTCTGTACTATTTCTAACTCTACATATCACCTCTCCCAGTGGGTTCTGACCACAATCTGCTGAGATAACCTCAACATTATGTGTGTGTGAGTTACAAGTGACCACACTAACCGTAGTCATATCGTTCGTTCGTTGTGAAAGCGGTAACTGAATTGGGATAAGAGTGATTATTTCTTGTTCTGTTAGTTCAGGAAATATAATTTACAACGATTCGACTTACGGGCTTAACTTTGAGAACAATAGAACAAAGGGGGTGTGGTACGGCACGTGCCATTCATAAACTGCGAAGAGCTAGTATTGATACTTCTAATTCATTTAGAATTACCATAGAATTTTTTTATTATTTTTTATTTATTTATCTAATTATCATGTTTTGTACATATTTATGTCTTATAAAAAATAAAATCACGTAAATCCTTAGTGGGTTTAAATGTGATTTCTGAGATATTCGCTTAGACAAAATTATTTAATGAGCCGTATTTTAGAACTTGTGGCCTATAAAACCTCATGATGATTAATATTTTTATGACAAAGCTGCAATTTACATTTGCCTTCGTGTGACGTTGCTTCAGAAATGGATGTTTAGAAATGTGTCCTGTGCTATCAAAATAAATGTATAATAATTTGATTCTGACTGATTTGACATACGGATGACAGATGAGTAAACAGACAGAGACAGGCCACTTTTTTATAAGCAATTACACATCAGAATCAATAATGTCTTAAATTCTCAAGTGACGTCATATCGGACAATTCTTTAAAAAATCATAAAAAATAACGGTTAATTAATGTACGAGTACCAAAATAATGCAAATAATGTCTTAAAATGGCGTGTAGTCTTGCACACAATACTTTATCTAAAATCAAAAAATATCAAAAATAAATAGGTGGTAGAGCCGATGCCGGGCTCGACTGTGGAGGTACCACCATCGTACTTGGAGATCCCCTCGAAGTAATTCGGGGGAGAGTAAGAGGACAGCTCACAGGCAAAAAATCAGGAGGCACATCATGCCTGGGACCAATGGATGTCGGTATATCCATCCCTAATAGCCGGGCCTTATATGGAACAGACTTGTGACGGGCAGCAGCGTCACTGGTGCGAGAGTTCCGGCACCGCGCTCACCAACCCGCCTGCACAGCGTGTGTGAGTATGGGCAATACTTCCAGGATGACCGCCGGGAGTGGCAAAGTCCTGGAAAGGCTTATGTCCAGCCGTGGACGAACTAGGCTGATGGATGATGGATGGATCAAAAATATCGTCTTAATTTATAATATTTTCAACAATTTCACGAAAAATGAGAATAAGACATTCGTTCGTGAACCTCGGGCGTCGTTCCGGTAAAGCTGTCTTGAAGGCTAATCAGGATAAAGGAGACGTGACTTAAGAATTAAGGTCGGAAATAATTTCTTGTCTCTGTTGTTGATTGGTTCTCTAGCGGTTTTATAATAAATTGGGTTAGGATTTCAGAATTACAGGAAAAAATAAAACAATTTAGAGGTTTTTTCGAAATTAAATTCTATCGAGATAATTTCATCCAATCGCGTTTTCCTTCAGTCAGAATCTTAATCAAATACTCAATAAACATTTACCAAAAAATTAAATACGTAGATGACGTTATAGTGGAGTAAATTGATTCGAAAAAACCCCATATGTTTTTGGTATCACCTCAACATGGCTGCCAAAAGAAAATCGTTGACTTTAAACGCAGGTTTCACTGTACTGTATACCAAGCTATCTCTATGAAAGTCATTCGACAAAGTTACCCAACTCCATGTGTACTACACAAAGACAGTATAGACATGGCAAAAAAGTAATCATGTTTGGAACAAGTATAGTAAATCTCCATCGAGGGGAAACTTACCGGGTGATCTTCTTTTGTTTCGCGCCATTATCGACTCGAGCGAGGGTTTGTTTCTTATTTTGTTGTAGGGATCCGTAGAATTTAGTTTTTACCTAGTATGAAAGGAGTTTTCCATCAGCCGTTTGTACTAAAAACTTAACAGACGGTATTTGACATCACGCCACGAGATTTTTTCGTTTTTAGGGTTCTGTACCTCAAAATTAAAAAACGGAGCCCTTATAGGATCACTTTGTTGTTCGTCTGTTGGTCCGTCTCTCTGTCTGTCAAGACCTTTTTGCTCGGCCCTCGTATCAGTTGAAACTGATACCTCCTACAGAAACCTACGGCACCACAGTGCTGTAAAAAAAATCAGGCTTCAATTCGACGCGAAAAAAAGTTATTTCACTTTAATATTAAATTTCATACAAAGTTTTGGCACTCGCAAGGGAATCAAAACCTATAGGGCAAATCCAGTTGACTTAGAAACTTGGAATTTCATTTACAGTTAAGTCTTATAGTATACATACTCGTATAGGAAAAAATCACAAAATTACAAATTATTTAATTATTTAGGAAGTTATCTAAGACCCTTCAGATATATAGAGCTAAATAGATCGTAAGTTTACTTGGTCTTAATAACTGCAAGTGGACGTATTGTGTGGAGGTACGAAACCCTTTGTGCGCGAGTCCAACTTGCACTTGTCTGGTTTTCTAGTCATATCTAGACATCAGATTATGCACTATGAAAGTGCTAAAATAAACATTTTAATAGTATATTTCGTAACGAGTACAGAATGGCTTTTCTTGCATTAGGAACAAAAGCTTTCGACGTTCGACTTCGGCTCACGGCCACGTCGAAACTAGCTTCTTCACTCGGGTAAGAAAACGCGTCATTTTGTACTTGGTACGAAATATACTAATATTAATGCTTATTTTAGCACTTTCAAAGTGCATACTCCAATGTCTAGTTATGACTGACAAAATTAATAGTATTTTGTGTAATTATCAAATTGATATAATTTTATAGTCGTCATACTGTTTGTTTTACATATTTAAATTCATTTTGTAGCATTTTATCCTCTTTGTTCATTAAATTTATTTAAATTTATGTTCATTACCTACCTTAATTCACCAGGCAAAATTCGTATATTTAATATTTAACATGCAATGTTGTACTGCTCGTTATATTTGAACATTAATTTAGTATTTTTGCAGATATTATAGCAGGGTTGGATTTGCTAGTCGCGAGTTTTTAATCATAAAAGAAAAAATGCAATATACAACTAAAAACTTAAATAACATTAACCCGCGTCAGCATGGTAGAAAATTGTTACACTGATAGTCAGGTTAGTGGGTCTACCGCGTAATTCTCATTTTCATCAACATCAACTTGAGATTGACGTGCGTGCGACGACACCCGCCTAACATGCAATCTCTTCTTCTTCTTCTTCTTCTTGGTGGGCTCGGTTTCCGCAACTAGTCTCTTTTTTGGACCTTTGTGCGTGGAAAAGTGTGGGGCCGTCTATTCTAGCCAGCCCAGCTCACGCCAAAATCCCAAGAGGCGACCTAGGTCGCCACAGGACTGGCGGAGATGCCATCTCTTTTGCACGCGTTGAATTTCGCATGCATTTGCTTGAAGTTGATACAAATGAGAATTACGCGGTAGAGCCCTAGGTCAAGATTTAGTTTCAAATTTAATATAAATACACAGTGACCGTTTCAAAACAGTTTTTACTTGAAACCATTTCACAAATTCGGCGCTTTTTGAATATCTCGCCATCTTACACCTCTTCATGAGAGATAGGTCGGAGTGCGGTGTGGGAGGAAGAAAAACATATATAAAGATGGTTGCAAAGTTTCATTTAGATCAAAGCCATCAGGACGTCACAAAAACCTAAAGCATTTATATTGCAGCTGAGCGGTTGAGCAGCTGAGCCCACTTTAAGTTACTATTATTAAATGGATTTTTGGATAAGTTTAAGTTACGTTATGTTTTTGGTGATAAACTAACAAAGAGACAAGTTCTGTCATAAAGCAAAAAAATTGTACCAAAACATAAATTTTCTTGTAAAACCTTAACAGTATACCACAGTTTTAAATAATATTTTTGTAATTTATGACTTACAAATAAATAAAAAAAAAGGCTTACAGCTCAAAATTTTTACGCTAGTGATCAGCATCATGAACCAATAACGATTTCAAATTAAATTTCGACTCCCCATAGTGATTCACTCAGTACTGGGAGTGAATTACTATGGGGAGTCGAAATTTCATTATACGAATTTCACAAAAATTGTTATTGGTTCATAATGCTGATCACTTACCAAGGCTCAAGTATGAATTTGGACAATGTTCACAAATTCACCTTGTATTATTAAGATATATTAGAATATAATAGGTACACCGCCTACGCCTTCACGTACTTCCAAAATATTTTCCACCCAAAGGTTGTCTGGAAGAAATTGCTCTAAGCGATAAGACCGCCCATTGTTGCTTATATATATTTTTTCACCATGGCGAAAAATTCGATGACATTTGACATTTAAAATTCCATACGCCCAAATAACCCTATAACAGTCTAACAGCCAGTTGCAGAAAGGGTTTTTAAGTTTAATGAACCCTTAAAGTTGTACCGAGTTGAAGTTAGCGAACCACTTTTAACGGACCGGTTTTAAAGATATAACCCGACCAAATAAAAACGTCTTATTTTAAAATTTAATAAATGGCATTTTTGACTTGAAATGAACACAAATTCACTTGAGAGTGATGCACAGCAGCCGTGGGCACATACTTCTGCTTGTTCCGTGTAAAACAAAACCACCTAAAAGCTGCTATGGCTTAAACAAAATGTTTAGCTACCCAACGATTTTAAAAATAAGCTGAACCTTAAAAGTCAACATGTAAACATCTAAATGATAGACAGCAGCCTATGGCATACATCTGTGCAGGTCTCATACTGTAGCAACTCATCTGGGAGTTGTTTTAATTAATTTGGAAATAAAATAAAAATGCAAAATTAAAAAATTTATTTAAATAAATCTGAACCTTAAAATACTTTGAATTTACTTTTAAAAGATAGGCATGCACCTGTAGCATGCACCTGTATAGGTCTCATGCTGTAGCAATTCATCTGGAAGTTGTTTTAATTAATTTAGAAATAAAATAAAGATAGAAATTAAAAAATTAATTAAAAAAAACCTGAACCTTAAAAGGCTTTGAGTTTACTTTTAAAAGATAGGCATGCACCTGCGGCATACACCTGTATAGGTCTCATGCTGTAGCAATTCATCTGGAAGTTTTAATTATTCATATACCTTCACTTAAAATGAAAATTTGCTTTAAAAATTATTTCAAAAAGAGCTGAACCTTAAAAAACTTTTAAAACCCACTAAAACGATTGACACTAGCTTAAGGCATACACCTGTATAAGTTTCATGCTGTAGCAATTCATGTGGACGGTAATATATCATATTAAAAGTAGCAAACCGCTTTTAACGCGCCAGTACTGGTAGCAAATTGCAATTTAAAAATAAGTTTGCTTTCGTAAGAATAAAAAAACACATTTATGTGATAGACAGAAGCCAATATGATACGTTTGTATTTGTTTTGTGCTGTGGCACGTCATCCAGAGGTTAAAATAATTAATTTAGATATAAAATTAAAATGCAAAATTAAAAAAATTATTTAAAAAAACCTGAACCTTAAAAGACTTTGAATTTACTTTTAAAAGATAGGCATGCACCTGTAGCATGCACCTGTATAGGTCTCATGCTGTAGCAATTCATCTGGAAGTTGTTTTAATTAATTTAGAAATAAAATAAAGATGCAAAATTAAAAAGTAAATTTAAAAAAACCTGAACCTTAAAAGGCTTTGAGTTTACTTTTAAAAAATAGGCATGCACCTGCGGCATGCACCTGTATAGGTCTCATGCTGTAGCAATTCATCTGAAAGCAAATTTAATTAATTTAGAGAAAAAAAAATGCAAAAGTAAATTTTTTTTTTTTTTAATAAACCTGAACCTTAAAAGACTCTGAATTTAGTTTTAGAAGATGAGCACGCACCTGTACCATGCACCTGTATAGGTCTCATGCTGTAGCAATTCATCTGGAAGTGGTTTTAACTAATTTAAAAATAAAATAAAGTTGCAAAACTAAAAAATTAATTAAAAAAAACCTGAACCTTAAATGACTTTGAATTTACTTTTAAAAGATAGGCATGCACCTGTAGCATGCATCTGTATAGGTTTTATGCTGTAGCAATTCATTAGGTAGTTAATTTTATTAATTTCGATAAAAAGAAGATGCAAAATTAAAAAATTTATTAAAAAGAACCTGAACCTTAAAAGACTTCTAATTTACTTTTAAAAGATAAGCATGCACCTGTGGCATGCATCTGTATAGGTCTCATGCTGTAGCAATTCATCTGGAAGTTTTAATTATTCATATACCTTCACTTAAAATGAAAATTTGCTTTAAAAATTATTTCAAAAAGAGCTGAACCTTAAAAAACTTTTAAAACCCATTAAAACGGTTGACACTAGCTTAAGGCATACACCTGTATAAGTTTCATGCTGTAGCAATTCATGTGGACGGTAATATATCATATTAAAAGTAGCAAACCGCTTTTAACGCGCTAGTACTGGTAGCAAATTGCAATTTAAAAATAAGTTTGCTTTCGTAGGAATACAAAAACACATTTATGTGATAGACAGAAGTCAATTTGATACGTTTGTATTTGTTTTGTGCTGTGGCACGTCATCCAGAGGTTAAAATAATTAATTTAGAAATAAAATAAAAATGCAAATTTTAAAAATTTATTTAAAAAAAACCTGAACCTTAAAAGACTTTGAATTTACTTTTAAAAGATAGGCATGCACTTGTAGCATGCACTTGTATAGGTCTCATGCTGTAGCAATTCATCTGGAAGTTGTTTTAACTAATTTAAAAATAAAATAAAGTTGCAAAACTAAAAAATTAATTTAAAAAAACCTGAACCTTAAAAGACTTTGAATTTACTTTTAAAAGATAGGCATGCACTTGTAGCATGCATTTGTATAGGTCTTATGCTGTAGCAATTCATCTGGTAGTTAATTTTATTAATTTCGAAAAAAAAAAGATGCAAAATTAAAAAATTTATTAAAAAGAACCTGAACCTTAAAAGACTTTTAATTTACTTTTAAAAGATAGGCATGCACCTGTGGCATGCATCTGTATAGGTCTCATGCTGTAGCAATTCATCTGGTAGTTAATTTTATTAATTTCGAAAAAAAAAAGATGCAAAATTAAAAAATTTATTAAAACGAACCTGAACCTTAAAAGACTTTGAATTTACTTTTAAAAGATAGGCATGCACTTGTAGCATGCACCTGTATAGGTCTCATGCTGTAGCAATTCATCTGGAAGTTGTTTTAACTAATTTAAAAATAAAATAAAGTTGTAAAACTAAAAAATTAATTTAAAAAAACCTGAACCTTAAAAGACTTTGAATTTACTTTTAAAAGATAGGCATGCACCTGTAGCATGCATTTGTATAGGTCTCATGCTGTAGCAATTCATCTGGAAGTGGTTTTAACTAATTAAAAATAAAATAAAGTTGCAAAACTAAAAAATTAATTTAAAAAAACCTGAACCTTAAATGACTTTGAATTTACTTTTAAAAGATAGGCATGCACCTGTAGCATGCATCTGTATAGGTTTTATGCTGTAGCAATTCATTAGGTAGTTAATTTTATTAATTTCGATAAAAAGAAGATGCAAAATTAAAAAATTTATTAAAAAGAACCTGAACCTTAAAAGACTTCTAATTTACTTTTAAAAGATAGGCATGCACCTGTGGCATGCATTTGTATAGGTCTCATGCTGTAGCAATTCATCTGGAAGTTTTAATTATTCATATACCTTCACTTAAAATGAAAATTTGCTTTAAAAATTATTTCAAAAAGAGCTGAACCTTAAAAAACTTTTAAAACCCATTAAAACGGTTGACACTAGCTTAAGGCATACACCTGTATAAGTTTCATGCTGTAGCAATTCATGTGGACGGTAATATATCATATTAAAAGTAGCAAACCGCTTTTAACGCGCTAGTACTGGTAGCAAATTGCAATTTAAAAATAAGTTTGCTTTCGTAGGAATACAAAAACAAATTTATGTGATAGACAGAAGTCAATTTGATACGTTTGTATTTGTTTTGTGCTGTGGCACGTCATCCAGAGGTTAAAATAATTAATTTAGAAATAAAATAAAAATGCAAATTTTAAAAATTTATTTAAAAAAAACCTGAACCTTAAAAGACTTTGAATTTACTTTTAAAAGATAGGCATGCACTTGTAGCATGCACTTGTATAGGTCTCATGCTGTAGCAATTCATCTGGAAGTTGTTTTAACTAATTTAAAAATAAAATAAAGTTGCAAAACTAAAAAATTAATTTAAAAAAACCTGAACCTTAAAAGACTTTGAATTTACTTTTAAAAGATAGGCATGCACTTGTAGCATGCATTTGTATAGGTCTTATGCTGTAGCAATTCATCTGGTAGTTAATTTTATTAATTTCGAAAAAAAAAAGATGCAAAATTAAAAAATTTATTAAAAAGAACCTGAACCTTAAAAGACTTTTAATTTACTTTTAAAAGATAGGCATGCACCTGTGGCATGCATCTGTATAGGTCTAATGCTGTAGCAATTCATCTGGTAGTTAATTTTATTAATTTCGAAAAAAAAAAGATGCAAAATTAAAAAATTTATTAAAACGAACCTGAACCTTAAAAGACTTTGAATTTACTTTTAAAAGATAGGCATGCACTTGTAGCATGCACCTGTATAGGTCTCATGCTGTAGCAATTCATCTGGAAGTTGTTTTAACTAATTTAAAAATAAAATAAAGTTGCAAAACTAAAAAATTAATTTAAAAAAACCTGAACCTTAAAAGACTTTGAAGTTACTTTTAAAAGATAGGCATGCACCTGTAGCATGCATTTGTATAGGTCTCTTGCTGTAGCAATTCATCTGGAAGTGGTTTTAACTAATTAAAAATAAAATAAAGTTGCAAAACTAAAAAATTAATTTAAAAAAACCTGAACCTTAAATGACTTTGAATTTACTTTTAAAAGATAGGCATGCACCTGTAGCATGCATCTGTATAGGTTTTATGCTGTAGCAATTCATTAGGTAGTTAATTTTATTAATTTCGATAAAAAGAAGATGCAAAATTAAAAAATTAATTTAAAAAGACCTGAACCTTAAAAGACTTTGAATTTACTTTTAAAAGATAGGCATGCACCCGTAGCATGCACTTGTATAGGTCTCATGCTGTAGCAATTCATCTGGAAGTTGTTTTAATTAATTTAAAAAAAAAAAGTAGCAAAATTAAAAAATTAATTAAAAAAAACCTGAACCTTAAAAAACTTTGAATTTACTTTAGAAAGATAGGCACGCACGTGTAGCATGCATCTGTATAGGTCTCATGCTGTAGCAATTCATCTGCAAATTTTAAAAATTTATTTAAAAAAAACCTGAAGCTTAAAAGACTTTGAATTTACTTTTAAAAGATAGGCATGCACCTGTAGCATGCATTTGTATAGGTCTCTTGCTGTAGCAATTCATCTGGAAGTGGTTTTAACTAATTAAAAATAAAATAAAGTTGCAAAACTAAAAAATTAATTTAAAAAAACCTGAACCTTAAAAGACTTTGAATTTACTTTTAAAAGATAGGCATGCACCTGTAGCATGCATTTGTATAGGTCTCTTGCTGTAGCAATTCATCTGGAAGTGGTTTTAACTAATTAAAAATAAAATAAAGTTGCAAAACTAAAAAATTAATTTAAAAAAACCTGAACCTTAAATGACTTTGAATTTACTTTTAAAAGATAGGCATGCACCTGTAGCATGCATCTGTATAGGTTTTATGCTGTAGCAATTCATTAGGTAGTTAATTTTATTAATTTCGATAAAAAGAAGATGCAAAATTAAAAAATTAATTTAAAAAGACCTGAACCTTAAAAGACTTTGAATTTACTTTTAAAAGATAGGCATGCACCCGTAGCATGCACTTGTATAGGTCTCATGCTGTAGCAATTCATCTGGAAGTTGTTTTAATTAATTTAAAAAAAAAAAGTAGCAAAATTAAAAAATTAATTAAAAAAAACCTGAACCTTAAAAAACTTTGAATTTACTTTAGAAAGATAGGCACGCACGTGTAGCATGCATCTGTATAGGTCTCATGCTGTAGCAATTCATCTGGAAGTTGTTTTAATTAATTTATATATAAAATAAAGATGCAAAACTAAAAAATTTATTTAAAAAGACCTGAACCTTAAAAGACTTTGAATTTACTTTTAAAAGATAGGCATGCACCTGTGGCATGCATCTGTATAGGTCTCATGCTGTAGCAATTCATCTGGAAGTTTTTATTATTCACATACCTTCTCATAAAATAAAAAGTTGCGTTAAAAATTATTTCAAAAAGAGCTGAACCTTAAAAAACTTTTAAAATCCATTAAAAGGATTGACATTAGCTTTAGCCATACACATGTATAAGTTTCATGCTGTAGTAATTCATGTGGAAGTCAGTATATCATATTAAAAGTAGCAAACCGCTTTTAACGCGCTAGTACTGGTAGCAAATTGCAATTTAAAAATAAAGTTTCTTTCGTAGGAACACAAAAATACATTTATGTGATAGACAGAAGCCTATTTTATAAGTCTGTATTTGTTTTGTGCTGTGGCACGTCATCCAGAAGTTGAAATAATTAATTTAGAACTAAAAAAAAATGCAAAATTAAAAAATTAATTTAAAAAGACCTGAACCTTAAAAAACTTTGAATTTACTTTTAATAGATAAGCAATAACCTGTGGCATACACCTGTACAGGTCTCATGCTGTAGCAAATCATCTGGAAGCTGTTATAATAAATTTAGTTTTAAAACAAAATTCACTTTTTTCAAATTAATTATAAATAAGCTGAACCTAATAAATCACCAAAAATACATTTAGGTGATAGGCAAAGGCCTGTGGCATACACCTGTACAGGTTTTAACCAGTAGCATTTCTTCTGGAAGACATAATGATCATTTTAAAATCTCGATCGAAATATTTTTAGCTATCTCGATAGAAAAATGGCACTTGTGCTGCCACCTAGCGTGTAGTAGGAGAAGTTTTTTTTTTTCACCGCGCTACTAGCGCCACTGGAACTACGCTACCACCTAGCTTGTAGTAGCGGAACTTGTATTATAATTTCTCTACGTAGTTAGTAGGTAGGTACATCTTGTATTCTGTGATAATTGTGACCATTGATTAACCACTCGTAATAAAGATTATTTATGCTATATTACAATAAAATGCTTTTTATGTTCTGCTTTTATTAATTTGTTTTGTTATAACAATTTACAATACTTGAGCAAAAATAACAAAAAGAATATAGGTAAAAAAAAATTGGTAAATTAAAAAGATGTATGCCCGGTTGGGAATCGAACCCGGGACCTTTACTCAAACCACAAATAATATTACCAGCTGATCGTATGTTCCTTTGGCATCTAAGTATAGGTATTGTTGTTATTTACCATATTTTTAGGGTTCGATACCCGTATTGTGTGGTGGTACGGAATCCTTTGTTCGCGAGTCCGGTTTGCACCACCCAAATTATTTTGAAATATTATTCGATAAACTGCTTAGGTATATTATCATATTTATAATTATAATGAGGTCAGACGAGCATGTGAGTTGATGGTGACTGTCCTGCATGCTGCCTACTTCGTGGAAAATCTGAGTGCCCGGAGCGGTTAGAGCAAGTCTGTCAATTTTTTGTGCCAAATAATTATCTCCGTGCCCGCTCACACAGGCTCTTGGCAACGTCCTCTTCATGTTTCGTGGCGCGGAGGGAGTCCTCACTAGTGCGCGCACCCATGAAACTCAACACAACAACTTGGTATCAGAACCTCTGTGTGATCTTTTCTCTGACAGAATGACGGATGTGGTGGCGGGAATGCTTGAAATTATGTGAGAGTGAAGCCTCAATGACGATGTCCTTAGACTCTAAGCCTTAGACCAAAATACAACCCGGCCTAGTTAACTTGTTGATTTTATGTTTCTGCAAATATTTTATGTTAATTATTATTATGAATTATTTTTACCTTTTTAATTGTACAGTGAATTGGACTATTCTGTAATGATGTGCAATATTTTATGATATAAAAAATAAATAAATAAATAAATCACTCCAAACTAAATCTATTGTGACATGACATCGATTAATGACTCTTTCATTCTCTGTGTTGGTTAAGATTCTCTCAGTTGTCAACATATCATTGTCAACTATATTATTATCGGCACTGTTGTCGCCACTCAATCAAAGTAGCTTGATTTTCTGATACATTGAGAATGTCCAGGCCGCGTAGCATGCACTTATCGCGCGCCACTGGCACATCTCACGTCACGACGCCACTTGACATTTGTTTTGTATGGAATCGATTGACATCATGTTGACACGGAGTCGCGCGGGACGCGATGCAATGTCATAACGCGGCTCTGAGTGTGGTCCGTTTTGCGCATCAATGTGTTAACGCAATTTGATAGTTTTGTGCTGCATCAACACATTCCATGAATAAAAATATAAACAAAATCATAAAGGGCGGACCGCGTTCCTTTGATTCGTATAAAAAAAACTGACAACGAACTTGTCGAGCCAAAGCGATTACACGGCACATGGCACGGTGAACCTTGGCTTGACCCGCGTTATCACAGGCCGTTTTACTGAACCATAAAGCTAGGTTTTTTTTAAATTTCAAGGTTAGCGATATTTGCATTTTTTCCAATGGTGATATTGATGATTGATGAATGAAGTTGGTATGTATGCAAAACAGAACGCATCGTCTTACAACATAACTCTGTGGTGTTTTTTTTTCTACATGGCAACTTTGAATTGAATTATTCCGAGAAAAGTTGGAATATAAATGAGTATTTTAAAAATAAGGTGCAAAATAATATTATCCTCAAAATAAGTGAATTAAGTCTAAGTCATGAGTGGGATCGGATTTTCTTGCTGCTAATTGATACATTAGTACGGATAAGACTTTTTTACCGGAAACGGAAATTTGGTGATTAAAATTTAAAAAATCATGCAAAACACATACAAACTCAGTTACGATTTATCCAAATGTAGTTTCAGTGTTGCCAGCGAAAAAATATATAAGAATATGCATTTTAAAATGAGATTTCCGAAAAATACATAATAAATAATTTAGGATCATACGAATATGCAACTTTTTGGAAAATCTACGGCAACACCACAAGGCGAAATCCCCTGAACTTGAAGTCAAGTTCTTGAACTTCCATCAGTGCTGCCATTTTACCGCTTTCGGTAATATACCTGCTAAGCGCGTGAAGGTTAGCATAAAATGGAATTAACTGAATGCGAGGGATGATTCGAACTATTTTGGACTTAAGTTAGTCGGGCAGTTAATTTTGTCTGAAACGAGATTGAGTCGCATTTGTACGCAAATAATTTGTACTAACCAAACCAAGTAGGTAGTTGGCTTTTACATTTTGTGATTAACCCTACAGGGAATCATGCCCCCCAAATATGCACAGCATTACCGTGATTAAAACATTGTTGTCATTCCTATAATATCTCTCACAACGTTCTGAGAATGATTGGTATAGGTAAAAATGTAAGTGGCGCGTCAACTGCACAAAGACAAATTAGAAGAATATGTTTTTATACTAATAAACAGGTCGCAAATAATCTATTTCTAAATGTAAACAAAACCCGTTGTACTATGCCAATATATGTATGTGCACCTAGTTATTTTTTTCAGAAACTACAATACAAAATTCCTATCCAAAAAAAAATATCCGATACTTTTTGCTGAATATACGATTCATATGTAATTTCTATAAGATGTCCCGTCCCTACTAAAACAGTCAAGTACTCTTTATACTACACCTGCTCGGAAAGTACCTTCTTACTTTTTTGAAAACGATGCAGAAAATACATCATTACTGTCATACAAATATGCGGGCGGAAAAAGTGTATGAAAATCCATTGTTAACGTGCTTGAGTGGGCAGAAAAATTATATGCAAATCTATTGTTGATGTGCTGTTTTTTTTTTAATATAGCATGAGCAAGTGGCCAGTATCATTTTGCGAACTCTGACATAAAAACTTTGTCTTTTGGCATAATATGATTAAATTAGGTTACCTACCAAGAAATTTATAACCAGACTCTAGTATGTCAATTGTTACCTACTGATGTTATCAAAAGAAATCAAAACGTTAAAATCACGCGCAAATCGGTTTTTTTGTTTTATCTGAATTTTAAATTTGTAAAATTACTAGCTAGCTTCTGTCTAATGAAAGCTGAGAGTAACTTTACCTGACACGGGTATGAAAAGTAGGTACTTATATTACATGTGGATAGGTACAAGAGTTTTTAAAGATAATTTGTCTTTTATTTTCCTCGTAGGTGTAGTATAAAGCACTATGTATCACTCGGGAGAAAGTGCGATTCCCAACTCGTGTGTATTTTGAGGCCCTTGGCTTCGCCTCGGGCCTTAAACTACACCCTCGTTGGTAATCGTCCCCTTTCTGCCCTCGGTGAACAATGTACTATTGATAAATTATTTTCTGAAATGAAAACAGTGAAGATGTGATTACTTTACTGATTTAACAATTACCGATGCCAACTAACATTATTAACTATATTCCTGGTATCCAATGCCTGTTACACTTCACAAGGTACTCATCCATGGCAAAGACATTATAAAGTCATTCATGGTTCCGATCGGACAGATGTCCGAGGAAGCGCAGAAGGTGCGAAATAAAGAACTACGCAAAGTACGGGAACACCATACCCGAAAAATGTCACGAGTTGAAACAAATATGGACTTAATCAAATATTTACTTGTGTTTTCGGACCCCATAATTGCGGCACAGCAAAAGTAATTACCAAAGCAGTCAAAGGCTTTTCCAAAAGAAGTGTTAAATTTATTGCACTCTTCTGTGTACATTTTGTGCGTTTGTGGCAATTATTTTTTATTTTGTGTTAGACTATTGAAGAATTATTAAAAAGTATTTGATATCAACGCTTCTATTTATTTGAATGTTTACTTTTAAAAAAGGTTTTTATAACTATACATGATAGGCACATCTTAGAGCATCGATTGTAAATATTTTTAGTATCGCGACCTAAAACAAAAAATAAAAATATTTACGACTTACTTACGTTACTAGAAATATATATTTGTATAGATAGAACGTATGTTTTGACAAATTGCGACCCCCCTCTACCTAAAAGAGACCTCCGTGGGGGTCACGGCTCACATTTTGAGAAACGATGTCTTAGACCATGCTACTCAAGTTAGTAATGCTTACATAACCATTAATGTCACAAAAACAATGAGAATAATTTTGTCCAGCTAGCTTGTTCTACAGGACACACTCAGCGTGTCTCGCTCACGACTGATCGGCCTGAAAGCATGCTCTCAGTGAGTGAGTTCCTCTGAGCATACTCGAAACACCGGCGCCCCGCCTACATGGCATATCCCCTCTGTTCTAAATTCCTGGTATCTGCCATTTACTCTACTTTGCCATTAGTAGATCAAAGTTTCCCGCACTACTAAAATTAGTCTACAGCGCAGGTACATCGGGAGGACTTAAATTTTAAGTAAAACTGTACAAAAATCGATTCTAAATGGACATGGAATTTTTTATTATCATATTTTTGTCAGAGAATATAAAGTATTACTACGTAAAGAAGTGACACTCACCTCCCCGCGTGAATTTATCGTCCCCCGCGGTCCCCCGCAAGTTAGCGGCAAATCTGGAGGCAGGCAGAGCTCGAGTACCACTCGTTTGCTGCGCGCGTGTTTTGTTACTCATGTTTTATTACGATAGTGATTTTTAATCAGTATGGTGCGTTAGTGTAGTGTTTATGGATGCCTAGAAAACGGAGCGAATAATAAAGAACGGAGAATTTTTAAATTTCCTTCCGATGAACCAAGGTAAGGCATTTTCTTTTATGTACGTCGTATATTGTTTTTTTTGTATTACCCTTATCTATCAGTTTAGAACGTTAACTCCAACTCTCAAACAATTGTCAAACCGTTGGAAACAATTTCAACATCGAGTTGAAATTTAAAATATGTTATGTTTTTCTGTGACAGTACAAGCTGAGTAAATGAGGATCATTCAGACATCGAAATATTGGACTTCCAATTACTAAGATGGCTGGAGTAAAAAAAAACTCAAGCATATTACTTTTTAAATGACTCAAATCCGTCAAGATATGACAAAGTTAGAGAAAAGTATGCCCGGCTGGCCTTGAACCCTAATGTCACGTCATTTGATATACATATATATATATATATATATATATATATATTTCATATATATTTTAATACTGATTAATCCACGGGGAACCAGAACTTAGACCTAGGGATTAACCACGCTAAAATTTAGGAAGTGAATCACATGAGTTGCTGACTTATATTGTGTCCTTCTCGAGCGACGACGCTCACACGATTGCTGCCAGCCCTACACTGGCTCACGCACACACAGAAGCGTGTGCAGACAAGCCAGTGCGCGCGTGAGAGTGTAGGTAAATAACTTGAGCGATAAATATAGAGTGTCGGGGGTGTGTTTTTGTTTTGCGTTTCTTCACCGCGAATTTCGTTCCATATCAGATATCCCGGCGTTCTAAATCTTCAATCACTGCTGGCAACATGGCAACACTGATGTTAAATCTTCCGCGATATCTTTGAATTTGACATTCGATGTACATACTTCAAAAATGTCAAAAATCAAATTATCGCGATAGATTTAAAGTTAGACGATAAGACCTACCATTTATTAATTTAATTATGTTCCATTATTTCGGAAATGGATGGCATAACATAACGAAACGACCGTTACGTTTTTTATTTTTTTTTATATCTTAGGACATGAAAATCACGGAACACTTTTATTACTTTTTATTCTTATTTTAAAACATAAGTTATTTTCCTAATTCCTACTGAAATTCATGTTACATTAAAGGATTGCGCTAAGTAAAATGATACATTATCAAAAGTATAAAGCAACTATATAAATATAGTATTATTAAAACAATTAAAAAAATTATAACTCGATATATTTCGGCCCTCGGTATGGTAATGACGGCCCCATACCGAGGGCCGAAATATATCGAGTAATAATTTTTTTAATTGTTTTAATAATACTATACTAATAAAAAGCTCATAAAAGTTAAATATAATATATTTATAAACTATATAAATAAGTACTTGAAAAATTATGTCCACATAATGCTATGATTCTAAGTTTTCCCGTAGATATAGAGATTTGTGGTAAAATAAGTGAAATTTTAGTCTTCTTTTGAATGTATGAGACCCCTCCAGAAAAATAATTTAATCCACTTTCCAATTCAATATTCGATTTTGGGACAACTTTCTTGTTAATTATGCAACTTTACAATTTCAGAGTTTTGTCTGTGGTATAGTAGTCTATGGTGATAAAAAAAAAGATGGTAGAGTCATGTCATGTCTGTCATGGTTGTTGGATTTGAAAAATATGTAAGAAATAAATAATTAAAATATGTACATAGGTACAAGTTTAGTTCGTGATTTAAATAGACGGTCGGAGTGTCGATAAGGGGGTTTCTCACAAAATATCCTAATTTCAGGTCTGAAACTCAATTCTATGAGACCCGTGACATACCTACAGACGGACACCTAGATATTCAAATGTACTATTAAATTTAGATACTCAGTCATGATAATTTTCATTTTCAGATCCGTGTGAAAAGAGCAATTTCTATCCAACGTGTGAAGTGCTGCTGCACAGTCGCCCTTCAATAAAAAAAAAACATACATGACATGAAATAAATCCCCGTGGAGCTGTCAGTAGAGGTGTTTCTGAGTGTGGCCTGTGAAATAAAAGTCAAATACCTTTACACCCATGTTTCACCAACAATTATTATGACCCAGCATGATGGGTGGTGAGCAAACCCTATCATTGTACTTCGGGCACAAATTGGACCAAGCTAATTTGCTTCAGAAATGTGCAGACCGAACTCATATGTGTGCCCATACGGAATTTGAACCCGCTACATCCGGATTAAGGCCGAACTGATCGGTAACAGACTACCTCTGAAGCATTGAAATATGAGCTTTAAATCGTGTTATGTACAGTCAGCAAAATATATAGGTATACAGGCCTAGCGCAAACACTTTGATCGTTAAGGTTAAATGTCAGTCGCTTAACACAAAATGCATAACTTAACGTTTAGAAGTTGAAAATTGAAAAACATTTTGGCAGTTAACACCAACAATTCAGTATTAGTGAGGTTCATAAGGTACGAGTTAAAAATTTAATGCACATTAGTCATGATCTGGTCCAAGCGAAGTTAAAACAGCATTTTAAGTTAGTTTTGAGAAGGTCATGACTAATTATGTATACAATTTCAAACTCCTGCTTTATAAACCTCACTAATACTGAATTATTGGCATGAAATAGCACAGATCAAAATGCATTTTATTTTTAAATTCCTAAACAAGAAAACAAAGTTAAGTTATGCACTTTGCACTAAGCTACTGAAGTTTTACCTTAAGACACACAGGTGGGTAATAGATGAGATAAGGAATACTTGGTCAACACACACATGCACTATTGAATGAGTATTCTTCAGTGTCATCTATCACCCACCAGTGGGACTTAGGATCAAAGTGTTTGGCCTGTGCCTGGTAACCTACCTAAATCTTTTTGCTGACTGTATGTGACATTTTTGTACTAGTAGATGTTGGGTTCAAGCAACACTTACTGTCAGTGTACATTCTGTCCGTACTGGTTCAAAGCGCTTGGCCCGCCCGTTGTACACTTGCAAAATGTCACAGATGAGACACATTTAAAGCTCACATTTCAATGCATTCTTAGAGGTGGTCTTCTGGTACCGAGGCGACGGACGACCTTTAGTATTAAATTGGTCTTACATTATCCAAAAAGATGGGCTTGAGAATAGAACACCAGATTTGTATTTAATTGTATTAAATCTGTTTGAATATGTAACTCAAATGTAGCAAGACTAGAGAAATCTATCTTGGCTCTGCTCTGTCTGCCAGAAAGATGGCGTAATAATAAAAGACTCTTTATTTTGTAAAAGTATTACAGTTTCAATATTATGTTAGTGTGCATTACAAAATACAAAAATCAACTGTTTATAAGAATTATTGTTTTTTATTTGTACAATCTGAAGTTGCAATATAGTTGTTAATATATATTGTGTTGAAAGTTATTGTACCTAGGTACGGCCTTCCGCACGTTCCAATGGCAGTTTTTACTAAGCTTTCTTAAATTAAAATGAAACATTAATAAGTAGCCTGAACGGCAGGTGATCATACCTGCCCCTTTTATGTATTTTGTCGAAGCAAACTTAAAACAGTATTTTAATTGTGCATTTTATTTCAAACTGTTGACTTATAATCCTAATTTACACTTATCTACTGGCGTGAATTGCCACAGGCACCTTTTTCTTTTTCAACTTGTTAACAAGAAATTTTGTACCGATCGACTGACGTGACGTTTCTGACGAAAATCTGCCTGAAATGACTGTTCATTAGATACCTACTTTAAACATGGACCAAGGTAGCTGTGGTGTGATACTTGAAAGCGCAGGAATTGTACAGGTCATATTTTGAAAATATTTGTTAAATGGAACCACGCGCCATCTATACGGCATAGCAAAGATGACGTCAAATAGTTTTAAAAGTCTAAAAATACCCCATTCCTGCTACTAGATGGCGCGAAAAAAATTGCTTCTATTGACTTTTTAGGCTAGCCTTAAAAATACACGTTTGATGAAAACCTCCAGCATGACACCCAATTAGATGCATGCCAAAACATTTAACGCTTTACGTGAAAGTATTATGTGGATGTCTGAAAGAAAAACAGCTTTTTCGGTTTTTTGCAAGCGGTGATAGTTCTGCTACTCGACGTCGCGTAGTTATGGCAGCACTAGCGCTTTTGAAAAAGCTGCCACTATTAAATTGATTTTATGACCTTCACATGATTTGCTACAGCTTAAGACCTATACAGGTGTATGGAGAGGATTTTTGCGGGTCACCTGGATATAATTTTGGTGCAATTTAAAGAAAACATAAACTTTTATTGACCTTTTAGGACTAGTTACAAGAATGTGCGTTTTACAATTTCCAGATGATTTGCTACAGTATGAGACTTGTACAGGTGTATGCCACGGGCTGCTGCCTATCACCTGGATATATCTCTGGTCTCTTTTAAGGTTCAGCTTTCTTTTAAAATCGTTGGTTAGCTGAAAATTTTGTTTAATCCATAGCAGCTTCCAGATGAAATCCTTTTACACGGAACAAACAAAAGTGTGTGCCCACGACTGCTGCACATCACCTACAAGTGTCTTTGTGGTAATTAGAAGGCATAAATGTCATTTATTACGTTTTAAAAAACGACTTTTTAATTTGGTCGTGCTATATTAAAACCGGTTCGTTAAAAGTCGTTCGTTAAAAGTGGTTCGCCAGCTTCACTCAGGTTAAAGTTGTTGCCATCCCTTACATTGTTCTTGACAAAGAAAGTAACAGAATTCATTTTAAAGTTTCAAACTTAAAAATCTTTGCTGCAACTGGCCGTAGGTAAAGAAAAAAAATTATTCTATGTCTATGGTTTAGATGCAATCTCCATGGATGTATACCTAAACTGGATTGTGCACTGAAGGATGTTACGCGTAGAAAAATAGACTCTATTCCATACACTTAAAAGTTATTTTATTATGACATAACCAACTAGAGAAAACGTGCCGAGCGGGACAACAAACAGTTGATGCCTGTGTCCTACTCGCACAGTTGCCATCACAAAAAAAAACAAATTGCGATGGTAGGCTTGAGTTTTTCACGATTTAGTTTTTCAACGACTATGGTATTTGGCTTTTAGTAAATACTTGTTCATGACATTTCTTTTTTTTTAACCGACTTGAAAAAAAGAGGAGGATCTCAATTCGACTGTATTTTTTTTTTGGGATGTTATTCCTTATCTCCGTCATTTCTGAACTGAATTGAATTATTCTTTTTTTGTTTGGAAGAATTTCCTTCAAGGTAGGTCCCATTTTAAGATTGACCATGACCTGATGAAAGTTTTCAGAGATAGGCAGTGGAACGCCTCAGAAAGTAACAGCGTACCACTTGATATTAAGAAAATCGCTTTGTACTACGATGTTGATCGCAGAGTATTACTTGGAAATTGTCAATCTTCCACCTGACCTTCGGACCTGGTCTTATTAAGTCATTACCATAGAACTCCTTAACGAATGAGAGCACTTAACTCGAGATTGCGGCAATCACTTTGGTAGGGTGCTGATTGTCGGGAATTTCTTGGAAATTATCAGAATACCCACCTGACCTTCCATCCTGGCTTCACCACCATAGAACTCCTTAACGGATGACAGCATACCACTCAAGATTAAGGCAATCGCTTTGTATTAGGATGGTGATTGCCGAGTACTACTTGTAAATTGTAATTTCTCCACCTGATCTTTGATCTTGGCCTCATTACCATAGAACTTCTCAACGGGTGACAGCACATAGCTTGAGATTACGGCAATCAGTTTGTATTAGGGTGCTGATTACAGGGTATTTATTAAATATAATCAATTATTACTTGTCCTTCGTTCTATATCAACAGCGCGTTTACAAGAACTATCCACATTACACAATTTGACCCGTCAACACTAAAAAATGTAAAATAATAAACTTTTAACAAAAAATAGTAACCGACTTTAAATGTAACTGCAGCCATTCGCAAAAAAATTAAAAATAATCATAAAATGACCGATGGTACTGAAATAACACTTTTTCCGACGTCTTTGTTCCTGAAAAATATGTTCTTTAAAAGTCACCGCGTTCCGTTGGTTATAGCAACACAGAAACCAATGTAAGAGCGCCGACTTCTAGAGAGCATATTTTTCAGGAAGAAAGAAGGCGGAAAAAGTGTTATTTCGATACCATCGGTCATTTTATAATTATTTTAAACTTTTTAGCAAATGGCTGCAGTTACATTTGAAGTCCGTTACTATTTTTTTGTTAGGTTTATTTATGTTTTACATTTAGTTTTATCCGTAAATATAAGATCAATCATTCCTTAATAAAGTTGGGATTATTCTTATGCTTGCAAACTGGTAACCCTTTTATCTAAAAATGGCGCCACGGCCGTGACATTTGAAAACAAAATTGTAAAATTAATAATTTTTTGCAAAAATGGTTAAAGCATGCAGCGTGAAGGGCTGCAGAAGCGAAAGTTTTGGGATTTGTGGGATATCGTTTCATAGGTAAGGCATAATTACAACGTTTTCTCGGAGAAATGATACATGTTTACTTTGATACCGCTAGAGTAACCATGATATTGGGTTTTACATTACAGTCTTCCAAAAACTGAAAATATCCGAAGAAAATGGTTAGAAGTTTTAGGAAACTTAGTAAAGTGCAAAAATCCAGTAGTCTGCAGCCGCCATTTTAAAGCAGAAGACTTTAAACCAATAAAATAAATGTTTTGAATACAGTTTTTACTACCTACGTGGTCTCAATCAATTATTTTTAAATATGGTTACCCTACTTAGACAGAGATGAAATAATCTAGTATGACTTCTCGTTCTTCACGTTTTTTGAAACAAGTACTCAGTCCTGTTAGGGTATAGGTCCATGGCAATCTCAGAATATTCTAGGGATGCAATAAAATGACAGTGCGCAAAAGGGACGTTTGGCTGTTAAACGTGATTGTGCAGCTGACTTCAGGCCACTATAAACCACCATGGTAAGTACTATGGTGGTTGGTTTATTTGGTTTATTCTGCTTATTTACATAACCGACGTACCCACAAAATAGCTGAGTGTGTTTATTTCGTTTAATCTGATGACCACACCCTGCATCTAAGGGTGTAATTATCAAAACAACCAGATTCACCACGCTCAACTGTCGTTGGTAAGTCGGTTACGTAAACAAACCGAACAAACCCAAACGGACTTCGTAACCGACCATTGAAGTGTCAAACCACCACGGACCACCATAGTCCATACTATGGTAGTTCGTAGGGACCTAAAGTTAGCTGCACAACCACGTTTGACAGCCAATTTTTCCCAACGATTTTTGACGTTTCTTGGTGTCCGTGATCGAACCGTTGGTGTTTTTAGTGGAAAATATAGTATCCCTATGCAATTAAACGTTAGAGTTTAGACTAGAGAACGCTCGCGACTTTGTCCGCGTGGATTTGGGATTTAAATAGTCCGTTGCATCCGCTAGGAACGCATTGTAGATACACCGGCTTATTGGGTAAATTTCGAAAAATCCTTTCTTAGTGCACCTAAACCTTAAGGAACATTGAAATGTTTATATCTTAATTCTAGAGGAACAAGTCTGAGAAAAAGCGGCTGTGGAGAAAAAACATGGTTGTCGCGGACTCCTTTAATTCTTTTATATTCTTTTTTATTGTCATTGAAGGTGTCAAAATGGTTGTATTCTTGATAAGTTTTCTGCTCAATGTTTTGGTTTCTAATTAAAAAAATATTTACTATCAGGTGATATCTGCATTATTCATCTTCTTCATCATACAGCCCATACTTTTACATTCATTTCAATGGTTGTCATTATTAAAATACGTGTGATATACGTAGGTACAACAGTGTGAGTGACGTCATACAAAACTTAAAGACAGGCTATACCGGTTAATAGTATCACTATCCTGAAACGTTAGTTTACGATATATTTGAGAACCATCATCTTTTAACCCCATGAGTGTCTCTAGGTATCGTTCCTAAACACCGGGGTAAAGTTAAAAATTAACTGTCATCCGTTCCACAACCACTCGAGTGAAAACGAACAGTTCATCAACCTTGTCAGAAATGTTAAATTTACTATGATAGTGAAATTTCACATTTACCCTGGCGTTTAGGAACGCAACCCTAACATATTTTATTACTCGATCAATGTTCGATACATTGATATGAAAATATAATTTTGCTATTACATAATTAAAATCGGAATTGATTGAACAACAAGAACAAAAAATTTCCCAAGGTCCGACAAGCCTTATCTACTTTTCCAAAGAAACTGACAGTAAGTAAGACTAACATGTACCTTGTATATTTTCTTAGTTAAGTTTATTTTCCGCAAAATTACAAAAGTTGTTGAATATGAGCAGTAGAGCACCTTAAGTGTTGTATGACGTCACTGTTGCTTCCGGTGTGATATGACTTACCTAATCTTAATATTTTAGTAAAGAACACTTGGTATATGGTGGCACTCGATGTTTTTCTATATCGTAACCTGAAACAATTGAAACATATCGTTAGAATAAAATACACTCACTCACTGGTTGGAATCTCGACTTGGTAACAGACATTTTCGGATTTAGCTCAAGGATGGATCCAGGATTTAATTTGGGGGGGGGGGGTATTCTGACAAGGTTTATCACAAAGTAAAAAAAAGGAAAGTTTCTAGGTGCCCTTAGACAGGTGCTTTCGACAAACTTATCTATACCTAGATCCCTATGCCGTGTAAAAGTGGTGCACCCAAATCGAATTTAAAAGTTGAGTCAAATATATGGAATTCCTAGGCGTTTTAGTTAATGGCTCCCATTGCCCTCATGCTCCTCCCTATATCCGCCAATGATTCAGCTGGGTCGCATTAGCTAAAAAAATATCTGTTATCTGATTTGCTTCTAGACTCATACATAACGGAAACCTTTTTTCTCAAATCTGGTCAGGTCTATTTTGTTTACGAGAACCCGATTTGCCTCACATAAGGTTCTTGATCTTTCAAAATACACGAGGTTCTCTTGCTAGCTCTTGTATGGAGAACCTTCAGATAATGACCGACGCATGAAAATTGGTAAAAGTGTAGCCTAGGTCAAAATGAGCAGATTAAGGCCTGCCCCCAGCAGTTACACTATTCGGGTGGGGGAGGACATATAAATTATATGTTTTTATAAACTAGAATAGTTATATTACATCTCAATATTTATAATTTTCATGACAACTTACTAATTTAAAAGGTATACTTATTCAAACAGAAAAATAAAGTAGCAACGGTTATTAATAAAGCTTCAAAATAATTTGAATTCCTTATCCTTAATTTATACGAAAATAGTAGATGCTAGTGATTGTTGGCACTTGGTGGAGTTTATAAAACATTGTTTTAAAAAACACTTGTACTTATCCACATATTACGTACAACTTTATTATGCCCGACCGGTTTCGCTGTAAAGCATTTTCTAGGGCTTTTTACACATGCTAACTAACAAATAAATCTTATAAACTACAATCATGTCTAAAATGACGTGCAATAAATGAAATTGTTGTTTAACAATTAAGGGTAAGACGACAGCTCACAGGCAAAAAACTAGGAGGCCCACCATACCTGGGACTGATGGATAGCAGAATATCAATCCCTAATAGCCGGGCCTTATATGGAACAGACTGGTGACGGGCAGCGGCATCACTGGTGCGAGGGTTCCGGCACCGCGCTCACCAACCCGCCTGCCCAGCGTATGTGAGTATGGGCAATTCTTCCAGGATGACCGCCGGAGTGGCAAAGTCCTGGAAAGGCTTATGTCCAGCAGTGGACGAACTAGGCTGATGAAATTGTTGTTTCATTTATTGCACGTCATTTTAGACATGATTGTAGTTTATAAGATTTATTTGTTAGTTAGCATGTGTAAAAAGCCCTAGAAAATGCTTTACAGCGAAACCGGTCGGGCATAATAAAGTTGTACGTAATATGTGGATAAGTACAAGTGTTTTTTAAAACAATGTTATACGAAAATGATACCGAATACGCCACTGTGTGAGGTCACCAGACCCAAAATCAGACTTGCCAAAGAAATAATAAAAAGAGAGAATTATAGACGTCGTTCATTGAACGAGAAAGTGAAGTGAACGAAGTTCACCGAGCCTACTTGAACAATCCAGCGTTTATAAGTATCTTTGTATGAATGTTTGTCCGACGATACCTCGAATATCGTTGATCAGAACGTCATGAAATTTAGTAGATGAGTAAATGAGACAAAAATAATTTTTAAGTTCGAACATGAGCCGAATCAGTCAAGGGGTTGCCGAGATATGGGGTTGGGAGTCCACGAGTTCATACTTCTGGGTGAACTACTAGTGTAAAGATGACTAAGTGGATTCACTTTTCTATAAATAAACAGTTACCGTTTCATGGGAAACGGTTTTCACCTGAAACCATTTCACAAATTCCGCGTCGTTTGAATATCTCGACATTTCGCACCTCTTGATGAGAACTGTGTCGGGAGTGGGGTGTGGAGGGAAAGGAAAACATATCTAAAGATGTGTGCAAAGTTTCATTGAGATCAAAGACGTCACAAATACCTTAAGCATTTATATGGCAGCTGAGCAGCAAGGGATCGGATCTTAGTCTTAATTTGGACCTTCATTTATTATTTATTTAGTTAAAGTTCTTGATAAAAATTTAAAATACTAATTAAACCATCCTTTTCCAGATAATGTATAGTTTATAATATGTTTATACATTTTTCATTTTTTTACTATCGTAATATCTTAATTACGCCGACTTTAGCGATGCTTTTCAAGATCACCAGCAGTAGTGGTCCCCTTAAGTCACCGGGAGATTGGTCCTCTCCAGTAACAAGGGTTCCTTAATTCGCTCAGGTCTGAGAGGATTCCTGATTAAGTTACTGATACTTTGATCTGATATTATTTTAGTTCTTTCTGGAAGAGATACTTGGTGTATTTCAATACAAAGGATGTTCTTATTCGATTACCTATGTGGTTATCCAGTATGTCTGACCCATGAGTTTTTCTGGATATTATTTAAATATTTTTAATCTTTCGGTTCCACAATTCTAATTTCAAACTAAACAGAAGTTTTAACGTTTTATATGACTAAATTCTCTGATGGTAGTGCTTGTTTACAATATCACCATTAAATAAATTTTTACTTTATATTTTACTTTTACATAGATTCTTCCATGAAATGAGTTTCTGAATAGAAAAATATACATTCATATTTATGTATTATAAAAATATTTATAATATTTATAATATTTTTATCGTATGTATTTTAATATTATTAATATATAATATATATATATATATATATATATATATAAAATATAATAATAGGTCTTTACATATGAAATTGCCGAAATTTTCTTACAGATTCATGAGTTCATAATTCCTGTAATTCAATAGCTATTTCCATTATTTGTTTTTTGTTTGAAAGTTGATTTCAAGGTCTCACATTTACGTATTAAATTTTGTTTTTATTGTCAGTTTGATAACCAAAAATAAATCTTCAAGAACAATTCGTCCTAAATGCCATCCATTTCCATGATAAGATTTGTAATAATTTTTTACAGCTGACACTTTCAAAAATTCAATTTATGTTGCTGTTAGCTTAAGGTTGTCTTAAGGTAACACAAAAGGAATTACATAATTTGAATTTATCATTCCTAAAAAACATGCAAAAATATTAGAACTGAAAATTGAGTTTCCTTCAAATTCTCTACAGAAAACGGCAATTTCTAAGACCTATTATTTATCTTTTTAGTTTTTATCAATCTCTTCTTTGTGCATGGATATGATAGACCATATAGGTATATATTTCTTTTTTTAGAGCACGCCAGTGCACATACTGCTTCAGTGTAAATAATAATCTGTGTCAATGTTTCTGTGTGTGTGTATAATACATAATTTAGTAAGTATATGTCGTGATCTATGGCCGTGGGCATATCATATGTCGAAATAGAAAGGCTTTCAACAAATAGTATATTTCATTACGAGTGCGGAAAGCCTGTCATTGCAAAGAGTTCCGACAAATGTCTACCACGGAACACTTTTACCAGGAGAAGAATGAAAACTCAGTAGAAAAAAGAAGCGACAATATTTCCTTACTGCTAGCGCCATCTAGGGAACGCCCATTATAAACCTTCATAGTTATCCACATATATATAGGTGTACATATAAATGTATTTATGAGCGGAATTCAAATATTGCTTGTTTGAACAGGGATCATTACTTAATCTATTATATTTTATGATCGCTGGGAACTTTTACTAAAGGTACAATTTCATATCTTTAACAAAGATTATTTTTAAAAGCGATCATAAAATATAATAAACCGAGTTTCTTAGAAACTTACATTGAAAAGCTTTAATTTACACTCCATGTTTATTATTAAGTTACATTTTACAGTTTTTAAAAATTACACTTTTCAAATTGTGTGTAAACTGGAGACATTAATCATGGATTTAACAAATTTTTGGTGTAGCACCCTTAAGCCAACGCAGGCTGATACAATTTTAAATATAATCACATCAAACATATTATTTAGAGTGCATTACAAGCTAGTGAAGCCAGCAAGATCAATTTGAACCAAATTCCAAGGAAGAAAAGTATTTTCCAAAAATTTCTGCAACCGTATTCGTATTCTTTGTACCTGGACAAGGAAATCAGTACAATTTCAAGCCGGGATCGGTGTCCAGTGTACGCCCGTACTTTGAACACTTTCTTTTTCCTCCTTCATCTTGATTATTTGTTGTGAAAACAATAAAGAACTCAATTTCAAAATAAAAAGCTGTTTGTAAAAAATGTCGTCTTTTCTTCGTATGACATTTCTTTTTTTTTTGTTTTTAACAGCGCTGGAAACCACTCCTTCGGAGCCAAAAGACACAAAAATAGTTCACATAATATGTTATAATATTATATAGTATATTTTAATTGACATAAAATACTATTCTTAAAATGACTTTATTAAATAAAAATAATCTAAACTAAAATATTTTTATCAGGTTAGTTGAGTGTTACCATAAAATTGTGAAATGTACAAAAGTGGGAACATTCTGGCCTGCCCTCGCCACCTGATTGGTTAATAGCTTTGTCGCCGCTAGTTCTAGGACAGTTGACCAGGGCTGATGTCTACCCGAGCCGAGGCGCAGCCGAAGGTGAGGGTTGACAGTCGGAACAAGTTGCAATGACGGTTCCGCACGTGTACTGAACAACTATTTTTAATACAGTTGCGAAAAAATGAAGCAATTTAATAAAATAATAAAAACACAATAAACTCAACTAACTAATACTCCACGCAATAAATTCGTAGTATGTAGATATGTAGTGACTTTTTGACTTTTCCGGTAAAATGTTCTCCGAAGCATTTTGTGCAATTATACTGAGTTCCGGTGGTGTCAATTCAAATAAAATATCGTCAAAATTACTTATTTTGTGCAACAAACAACTAAACCCGCAAAGAAATTTTTTGGAAAATGGCGCCAACCGTAAAAGAATATAAGCAGAGATGTTTTTTTTGTTTTTTTCACCCATTCTGCGTAGGCAAAGGGAACTATGCCCATACAGCCAAGTCTTCAGTAGAATTTTTTTATTGATATGAAATGAAAATGAAACCTAACCTAACTCATTGAATCAAATCATTAAATCTGATATTGAAACAAAATAGTAGCTTCTTTTTAGAAATATTTGCATGAATCATAAAAACTTCTTTGATTTTTTTTTTGTAAAAACTTTTTAAATAGACATTATTTTGACAGTTGGGAAAGAGAACGCACGAGTTCGGAAAAGGTAAAGAAAAAGCTCGAGTATGTAATAGCCCACATCCCGAACGCTATACGTCCCTGCAATACGCCACTTTTTGAGCAACTGTATTAAAAAAGTCTTTTAATAGGTGCGACGACGACCGAAGCAAGAAGGAACTGTTAGATTTACATGTAAATACATTTTGGGAGCCAAGCAAAGCGGAGCGGAGCGAGGCGACCAGCTCCTGTAGTTTTAACAGAATTCATAATATGCCTAGGCAGATCATGATATGACAAATACTACGAATTGCAGACAACATGATATACAAGGTGACTTTTTGATCATCATCCATATTCATACTGGTGGCTTGGTAAGTGATCAGTATCATTGATCAATAACAATTTTTGTAAAATTCGTAAAATGAAATTTCACAAAAAATGTTATTGATCCAAGATACTGGTTACTTATCAAGCCTCCAGTATGAATTTGGACGATGGTCAAAAAGTCACCTTGTATAATACATAGTTATAATCCCCGCAAGTTGCTAATGCGCTGAGACTTTGTCTAAATAATTCACAATGACGATTGTTAATATTAAAAACATTTGCTTAGGATAATAGACATTATGACACAAAACCATAAATAAACAGGATGTAATCGTTAAGTGTGACCAGGCGATTATTACGTAACTATTACAGATATCAAAAAATTTAAAACTGATATCGAAAGTCCGTTACCTGATCAGTAAAATAACATCAATAACTTTTTGAAAATCAAACGAGAAGTATCCAAATTTTTTACATTAAACTGGTCACACTTAACGATCACATCCTGTATAGTATATAGATAGGTACTAAGAACAAAATATACTCGACAGCGATGCTAACGGTACTAAGCGGCAGAAAACAAATGATATCCTCGAGCGCATTAGCAATTTGCGGAGATAGTACATGTTCACAAGGCAGTATGATATCAGAGGAGTATTTATGTATATATACTCGTACATACATGCAATAATATTTCGGAGATAGAAATACAGTACCTATAGAAAAGTTAAGAAAATTATTGTACTTTGTATTTGTGCAGAAAATAGCGCGAAATAATGGAAAGTTATACTAAATTCAAATTCAAATAGTTTATTTTGCAAAGTACGTACATAAAATACACATTTCACAAGTCAAAATTTAATGTAATAAAAAAAATATATGCAATAAAATAATAAATGTACATGAACTAGATTAAAGGTTTATTTAATTTATGTAGCAATATATATACGATTAAAATTATAGGTAAAATATATATATTATACAAGGTGAAATCCAATCAACCGCCCGAACCCATACCGGAGATCCGGCCAGGGACCAGGAACAAGGTTCAATGATCACCAACCGAGCCTCCAGCACGAATCCAGGCAGCCGACCAAATCACATCTATATACTACATACTAATAGGTTACATATATAAATACATGCCTACCTCCACCCATTCGATTAGTCTTGCTTAGGAGTACGGGCAAGAAACTTAGCAAGATCATGTCTTTTTTTCTAACATAAATCTTATACTAAACAACAAATGACTTATATCTACTTTAACCAAGGGATAAGAAAATACAAGACAGCAGGAATTCAGGTTAATGAAAAAAAAATAAAAACATATATATCTTTGCCTACCTGTCACATATAGTCTATTTCCTTTTTATTTACAGTCTGTAATTAATTAATGTTAACTCTTTAGAGGAATCATATTATCATGACAAATATCATTATGACTGTAACACTATGCTTCACCATCATAAAAATGTTCATTTATTTTATAATATGCCTTTTTCAGTAGGCCCTGCTTAGTATACTGTTTAAACTTATTCTCTGATAAAGTAAGTTAAGAGAAAGTGAATCTAAAATTCTAATTTTAACGGTCTTTGTTTGTTCTACTGGTTCAGGTTCTTTCAAGAAATTACGCTATTCTTTACCTCCAAATTTCATATGTCAAAGATTCGGTAATCACCCGACAAACCAATTTCCCAATATTCCCCGAAAATAAAGACGAAACAAAAATGCAAGCCTTTCCGTCGCCAGTTAACATAATAACATGCTACTCGTTTGTTTACAACAAACAAAGAAGGGTCTACATAAAAAATAGACTGCGAATGGGCAAAGTTGTAACGTGCAAAGAAAGACTTAGATGTCAAAGTTAGATGTCACTTAGATGTGAAAGTTGTCAAGTAGACTTAGATGTAAATTTCTTTTGCTCATATGACTGGTTCTGTTATGCTCAAGAGTTGTTTGGGTCGGTATATCGAAGGTCCCGTATTGAAAGGGTTAACAAGTTTTTGCTGCGGAAGTGTTGAAAGTTTCTCTTGTATTATACTCGAATATTGTTCTAAAATTTGCGGATATGCCAATATTTTACTTTCCTCCTTAGAAAAGTTTGGAGTTATTTTTCTTTTCGCAATTCTGCTCTCATTTTTAATTTTTAAATAGCTTCTAAGTTAATTAGATGCTTTACTAAGATTCAATTGTTAGTTTTTTAACAATTAAATCTTAGTGAAGCATTAATGGTCGCCATGTCATATTTTGCTATAGATATCGTTTAAAAGAGGTTTCGATTTTCGAACATTTCGAGGTATAAGATAAGACTTTCCGTTCGAATCTATGCGTAAGTAAGTCATAAAATTAGAGAACAATGTTTTTTAGGGTTCCGTAGTACCTAAAAGGTAAAAGGAACCTTTATGGTGAGACTCCGTTGTCCGTCCATCCGTATGTCACAGCATCATAACTTTAGCACCGTAAAAGATACATACATGAAATTTGGCAAAAAAAAAACATTAATTTGCCCACATATGAGGGTGTAAAAAAATATGAAAAATTTGAAATTGTTCAAAATATTTCCAAAACAAAAGTGAGAAAAATAAAAAATATTGGCCTAAAAATACAACATGGTTATCAAATTGTAGGTATTAAAAAGATGATTATAAAAATATATACTTTTATTATATTTACTGACACTGGTTTCGAGAAATCTTTAAAAAATCCCAAAAATATGTATGTCCCCCCCCTTATCTCCGAAATTCGTGAACCGAAAAATGTGAAAAAAATCATGGTAATATGTGTTTACGTAAAGATTACAGGAAAAATAAAGCGGTTGAGAAATTCACGAAAAAGAAATTACAAAATAAAATTTATCATCCACAATACGGAACCCTAGGTACGCGAGTCTGACTCGCACTTGGCCGGTTTTTTTTTCAAGGCGACAAAGTTTCATGTTAAAAGAAAAACACTCTTATCATTGTTGACATGACGAAGGATGGTTTAATTTTGCCAAAAAGATTTTTCCTTTCAAGCCTAAGTAAAATGGTTTGCGCCTGAATGAGTGTGAATAAAACATTAAAGTGAAACGTAAAAACTTTTCCCATTTCCAATAAATTCGTTTCTGATACATTAAGTTTGATTTCTGAAATAGAATACGGGTCATTTCATTCAAAATTAGGCTTTAAACCAAGAGAAAAGCGATGAATCATTGTGAGTTTACATTAGTTTGATATATTCAACGATTAATAAAACATGAGTGAAGATAATTGATTCAAGACAAGATGAAGTTGTGGAAGCCGGAAACGGGCGGCAGTACCCGTTTATACGAACAACTTTTGTTGGAAAAATTGAGAAATTAAGAAAAAAAAAGACAGTAAAGTTATTTTATACATTTTGTTGGGGTAGCTATGTAACTTTTCTATGGAACAGTCGATTTTTTATCGCGATTCAACGATTGGTTCTATAATAAAAGTTGTTCGTACGGACGAGTACTATCATCAGTTTCCGGCTTCCGCACCTTTATCTCAACAGCCCCAGGATATATTTTTATCAAAATTATATTTAAATCAAAATACCTAACGATTATTATATTAACAGCAATTAGAACAGTTTTTCGGAACAGAACCGACATAAATTAGTATAGCAACACTTTGTGTAACTTGTTCTAGTTGCCATTACTGACGGAACCCTACGTCTATTTCCTCCCCTTCAGCTTGCTTCAAGTAACGCGTACAGAGCTATATCTGTCAATAAATTCATAATTAATTTAAATAAAAACCCTGAGCATAATAAATTCAAATTCAAATTCAAATAGTTTATTTTGCCAAGCAGGTATAGATATATACACTTTTTACACGTCAAATTTAATCTAATAAAGAAAATATATGTAATAGAATAATAAATGTACATGAACTAAATTAAAGGTTTATTTAATTTATGTAGCAATATATTTACGATTAAAATGATAGGTAAAATATACATTATACAAGGTAAAATCCAATCAGCCGCCCGAACCCGTACCGGAGACCCGGCCAGGGACCAGGAACAAGGTTCAATGATCACCAACCGAGCCCCCAGCACGAATCCAGGCGGCCGACCAAATCCCATCCTATATACTACATACTAATAGGTTACATATATAAATACATGCCTACCTCCGCCCATTCGATTAGTCTTGCTAAGAAGAAGGGCAAGAAACTTAGCAAGATCATGTCTTTTTTTTCAACATAAAACTTATACTATACAATATATGACTTATATCTACTTATACTATACAATATATGACTTATATCTACTTTAACCAAGGGATAAGAAAATACAAGACAGCAGGAATTCAGGTTAATGAAAAAAAGAAAAACATATATATCTTTGTCTACCTGTCTCATATAGTCCTTTTCCTTTTACAGTCTGTAATCAATTAATGTTTACACCTTAGAGGAATCATAAGTTAAGAAATTATACTATTTAATTAAATTATAACTTACTATCATTATCACTGTAACACCATGCTTCACCATCATCCAAATATTCATTTATTTTATAATATGCCTTTTTCAATAGGCCCTGCTTAATATACAGTTTAAACTTATTCTCTGACAAAGTAAGGACCTCCTTTGGAAGTTTATTGTAAAATCTTATACCATGTCCTACGAAAGAGGTACTCACCTTAGCGAGTCCGATTTTTGGAAAAGCCAGTTTATGCTTATTTCTGGTCTCCTTACAATGTTGCTTACCAAGCCTTGGGAAAGACTCAACATTTTTTCTGACATATCTAAGGACTTGGTAAATATATTCACAAGGAACCCTTAATATATTAATTTCTTTGAACTTTTGTCTTAATGAATCCCGGTGCTTCATATTATAAATAGCCCGAATTGCTCTCTTTTGCAAAACAAAGACTGCATCTGTATCCGCGGCTCTACCCCATAACAGCATGCCGTATGACATAATGCTGTGAAAGTAACTAAAATAGACTAGTCTAGCAGTATCTACATCAGTAATTTGCCTTATGCGTCTAACAGCGTATGCGGCCGAACTAAGTCTACCACATAGGGCTTCTATGTGGGGACCCCCCTGAAGACGAGAGTCTACCGTAATGCCTAAAAACTTTGTTTCGTTAACTAACTCCAGCTTGGACCCCTGCAAAAGCAAATTACCATCCACTTGAATTACATTTGGTAACGTAAATTTTAATATAACGTAATATTAATAGTGCTTCTTTTAAAGTAAATAAAATTAACAATAAATAACTATATAAAGCCAGTAACCTATGTATACAGCAATAATAAACATTTAGTGCGCACAAAACCGAGGGATTTTATACCAACCACTAAGGACTCCGGGTGTGTACATGGTCCTTCGAGCCGGATATGAACCAGCAACCTATGGATAGGATAGATCTATAGGTCACTGGTTCATATCTATAGATAGATATATAACTAATTTCCCCAGTATTACACACGAAAAAAATAAGAATACACAATTTACAGTCAGAAGTGTCAAGTGCTGTGCTGATTTTCTGTTGATTTGCCATTTCTGCAATCGACCCTGTGCAAACATAAATAATAATGTTAAAAAATATTGTAGAAATCCTAGTAATGTAGTTATTATTAATAATAAAAATATATTAAGTAATACCATACGTTATATAATTAATATCTGTATTTTTGACATGAGGATCTTTTAATAGGCTTATTTTTTATGTAGTTACTTCATTGGTCTATCTAAACTAAAGATTCACAGTCTGTCACTCTGAAACGTCCTTGAAAAAGGTGTGCTAAAATTATTCGTTTCTAGCACACTGCCACCTGCAGTTTTTTTTAACGTCCAAGCGTGTGCTTGATCAAAAACCGACCAAGTGCGAGTCGGACTCGCGCACGAAGGGTTCCGTGCCATTATCTATAAAAACGGCAAAAAAAACATGTCTGTTGTAGGGGAGCCCCCTTAAATAATTGTTTTATTATATTTTTTAACTGACTTCAAAAAGGAGGCGGTTCTCAATTCGACTGTATGTTTTTTTTTTTCATTTTTTTTTTCTTTTTTTTTTGGCGTTGTTACTCCATAACTCCGTCATTTCCCAACCGATTTGAACCATTCTTTTTTTGTTTGAAAGAGTATACTTCCAGGTAGATTCCATTTTGGGTTTGGTCATGATCTGATGAAGGTCTTCAGAGATAGGCAGTGGAACTCCTCAGAAAATGACAGCATATCTCTCGAAATTGAGGCAATCGCTATGTACTTGGGTGCTGATTACAAGGTATTACTTGAAAATCGACATTCTTCCACCTGACCTTCGATCCTGGCTTCATCAACATATTCACCATAGAACTCTTCAACGGATCAGAGCACATAACTCGAGATTGCGGCAATCACTGCGTTAGGGTGCTGATTCAAGGGTATTACTTGGAGATTATCAGAATACCCACCTGACCTTCGATCCTGGCTTCATCACCATAGAACTCCTCAACGGATGACAGCACATAACTTTAGATTGCGGCAACCAGTTTGTGTTAGGGTGCTTATTGCAGGGCATTGCTGAAAATTGCCAGTGTACCCACCTGAATTTCGATCTTGGCTTCATCACCGTAGAACTCTTCAACGGATGACAGCACATAACTCGAGATTGCGGTAACCATGTTGTGTTAGGGTGCTGATAGCAGGAAGCTACTTAAACATGGCTACTTATACTCACTTGAACTTCGTTTCATATTAAGACCACGTTTGCAAGAACTACCTATACCTCACAATTTAACCCAGCAACACTAAAAAATGTGAAATAAAATAACTTTTAACAAAAAAATAGCAACCGACTTCAATAGTAACAGCAGTCATTCACTAAAAAGTTAATAATAATTCTATAAAGACCGATGGTACCGAAGCAACACTTTTGCCGACTTCTTTCTTCCTGAAACATTATGTTATCTAGAAGTCGGCGTATTTCCTACGATATAGCAACATAGAAACCAATATAAGAACGCCGACTTCTAGATAACATAACGTTTCAGGAAGAAAGAAGTCGGCAAAAGTGTTGCTTCGGTACCATCGGTCTTTATAGAATTATTATTAACTTTTTAGTGAATGACTGCTGTTACTATTGAAGTCGGTTGCTATTTTTTTGTTAAAAGTTTATTTCATTAATATTTTTTGTTATAGCGGCAACAGAAATACACCATCTGTGAAAATTTCAACTGTCTAACTATCACGGTTCATGAGATACAGCCTGATGACAGACGGACAGACGGACAGAGAGACGGACAGCGGAGTCTTAGTAATAGGGTCACGTTGGTTACCCTTTGGGTACGGAACCCTACAAAGGGACTGTTTGGGATATTCTCTTCAATAATGAAAGAAAGAAAGAAAGAAAGAAAAGTAATTTATTTTAAAATACCACAAACACGAGAAAGAACATAAAAACATACAAAATAACAAACAATACAAATTAACAAACAGTACGAGTAAACATAACATTAGGAAAACAGTGGTAAATAAAAAAGGATTTCAGCTCAGCTTAATGCTGTAGTAGGGGCTACAGCGCTGGTATTCTGCTGAACCCTGACTTAAAATTAATATTAAAACTTAACCTATACCTATGCTAGGTGGCTTATATTTAAATACACATAAAGATAAGAAGAATGTGCAAGAGATATTTATAAATAAATAATTATATTTATATAAAACATAAATTATATACATATATACCAAAATAAAAATATATAAAATAACAAAAATTTTCATTACAAGGCTTATATTATTTTTGTAGGTCTAAAAGGTACTTTTTCAATTTAATACGGAATGTTGCCTTTGTTTTGCACTCTCTGATGGGTGGGGGCAAATCATTCCATACTTTTGACGCCCTGTATCGAAAACTGCCTTTGAATCCAGCCGATTGATGTTTGGGTACAATAATGAGGTAATCTGAAGCTCTTGTTGCATATCGATTGACGCTAGAGGACCATGTAATTTTGTCATATAAAAACTTAGGGTGTTTGTGCTTGATTATCCCAAATAACATGACCCCAAAATGCAAGTCGCGACGAGCAGACATTTTTAACTGATTGCTATCAATTAGGTAAGGCGTGACGTTAATAATGCAATTATTAATGTAACCCTAGACCTATTTGTTTTTATTATGTGTGAGGGTAATCAAACAAAATTTCTCTCTCTTTTTCCGAAATACCCCCAGATAGACAACTGAGCGAATTTAGTCCCTTCCCTTGTAAACTGTTAGGTTATCTTAAGTTTTTTATTTCTTTTTTGTAATTGTTTTATAATTTAAGTAATTTGTTGTTTAAGAACTATTATTTTATGTAAAAATTAACCAAAATTGAAATCTGTAATTGGCCTTAATATTAAGTTATATGTTATTTTTTTTTATCCTTATTATATATCGCTGTTGATTTCTGTACATAAATAAATAAATAAATAAATAAATAAATTGTTCTGATAGTTGTTTTATTTATTTACAATTTTACTACTTTTTAACTACTTTATTTATTTATTTGTCATTTACTTGTCTTTTAATTAGACTAATGAATTATATATCTTTGTATGGGGCATATAAAAATTAAAAAGAAGCTATGTTATATTAATCTAAATATTTACCATCCTACATATTATTATTGAAAAAGCTAGAAACAAGCAAATCATACCTTAGTTATCTTAATTATTTACTCAAAACATGTTGGATTCTGTGCCTGTGTGCGTGCAAAAAGAAAAAAACTAATGTTTATTAATCAACAACTATAACGCCATCTGAGGATAGCATTGGCAGAGAATATAAAGTATTACTACGTAAAGAAGCGACACTCACCTCCCCGCGCGAATTTAACGTCCCCCGCGGTCCCCCGCAAGTTAGTGGAAATCTGGAGTCAGGCAGAGCTCGATTACCACTCGTTTGCTGCGCGCGTGTTTTGTTACAAAGTTTTATCACGATACTGATTTTTAATCAGTATGGTGCGTTATTGCAGTGTTTATGGATGCCTGGAAAACTTTTTTTCAAAAATTAGAATTGCGTGATCAAACCTTACAATTTCGTTCAGTAACGCATTTGGAACAATAAAATCAGTATTTATAACTTTCCATGTTTTGACAAGTTTTCATTTTTTTTCCAAAATTTATGTTTGAGTAGTTGTTAATTATATGATGATCATTTATGCATACGAAACTATATAGGTACTTACTAAGCTTAGGCATACTATATATATATATATATATATCTATATATTTACTTTTAAAGTAACGAAAAAGCAGCGGTAACTCAGGGGTAGAACGCTGGCCTCTTAATCTTGAGATTAAGGTTCGATTAAGGCTCACCACCCATCACGTTGGGACGTAATATTTGCAGGTGAAACGCGGGTTTACCGAGTGTGGGTGGACTGTGACTTGCATTTCAAAGTTCACACTCGGAACACATCCGACACCCCCCGGGGCATTCAGGTCGTAACGATTTATATACATATATAAGGTTAAATAACATTATTTGGCGAAACTCAAAACAAAGGTAGTACTAGTCTATATGGACAACTGTTTGCATGGGAGCTAAGCGAAATTCTTAACTTTTTTTCACTTCCTCCTATACAAATTGCTCCGATCAGCTGACTCGTCCAGTATGGAAAGGTGAAAACGAATTTTAAGAATTTTTCACTATCCTATTAAAAAAAGTAATTCATACGGACATGTTCTACATATGTTTCAAATTTCGCCAACTAATTGAATTTAACCTTGTATACAACATTTGAAAACATCTTCCCGTCCCTGTTTTTTTTGCTGTCATTACTTTATTTTTCAGTTAAGAATTTTTTTTTTTCAGAATATTATTTAAAAATAACTATTTCATGAATTGGCTACCAAACATTTTAGAAAAGTTACACCAAATCTAAATGGCAAGACTTTGTTTTCACTTCTTGTGTAAATTCGAAAAAAATCTTTAAACTTTGGATCTCTGTGATGAAAAAAAAAAGTATGGAGTGGGAATGATAAACTATTTTAAAAACTTGTTCATTTAATGTTCTTTTTAGAAATGTAAGATATGTGACCATTTTCATAAGAATAAGCCTATTTATTAACCTTGATCAACGGCAGGAATGGATATTTAAAAAATATTATCCATAATTTGAACTAAAAATCTTATTTACACTATCGCATCGACGTTCTAACCGTTCTTTTGACTATTTATCTAAGAACAGTTAAAAAATAAACAAGGACATCAACAGCGTGATGTATAGCTGTCTCGTTTTAACATGAAGCTAGCTGCCATGCCACCACTAATTTGCCATTGTTGTTTGTTTGCGCACTCACTTGTCGCTCAGTGCAACACTTTACCTACTGTGCTACACTCGTGTACTATCACTGCTTCTGTATTGCGATATTCCAACGAACCTGGCTTTAATTTGGACTTTGCTGTGCTCTTGATTTGGTATCTTGTGAAGTGTACGACTTGGCGCTTCTCGGGACTTGTTTTGCTTGTGAATTGGATCATTGTGTTTGTGATTTGTTGCATCATGGCAAATCATCAAGACCATCCATTTACCCATCATGAGTATGCAGATATGCATTTGATTTATGGAGAAACCAGACATTTCGACGAAATACGTGGAAGTGTCACATACTCTGCTAGACAAGCTGCAAGGATTTATGCTGATCGTTATCCAAACCGACAACACCCACAATATGGAGTTTTTTTAAGGGTTGACAAAGCCTTCAGAGAAGGAAGAAATCCAGGCAGACACGGTGGTGAGGGTAGACCTGTAGAGGTTGACGATGAGGAAGTTCTCTTACAAATTGAAGACGATCCATCAACTTCTTGTCGGCGCATCGAACAAACTACGGGAATACCGAAATCCACTGTGCATAGAGTACTCAAACGATATCAATATCATCCTTACCATGTTACGCGTGTACAAGCACTTCTGACACGCGATTATGCGAAGCGCGTGGTATTTTGCCAACGAATGCTACGCAAACACCAAGAAGACCCGGATTTTTTTAATCACGTATTGTGGAGTGATGAGTCCGCCTGCAGGAAAGATGGCTACATCAATTTGCATAATCTCCACAGTTGGCGGATGGTCAATCCGCATGAAAAGAAGGAAGACCATTCACAGTACCAATTTAAAATAAACATGTGGGCCGGAATTTACAACGGTCGAATCGTGGGCCCAGTAGAACTGCCCTCAGTTCTGAATGGACAAAATTACTTGGAATTTCTGCAAAATACTTTGCCAGTTTTGTTAGAAGACGAGTCACTTCAAGCCCGAGCACAAATGTGGCTGCAAAATGACGGGTGTCCGGCTCATTATGCTGTTCAAGTAAGATCTCATCTCAACGAAGCATACCCAGCCGTTGGATTGGCAGACTAGGCCCCATTCCGTGGCCACCAAGGTCGCCAGACCTTAATCTACTCGACTTCTTCTACTGGGGCTGTTTAAAGGATCGAGTGTACGCAAAGCCCATTCACAATGAGGGAGAACTACGCGAACGAGTGACACAAGCCGCCAGAAGCATATCGGCACTCAGCCTGCGCCGACTAAAACGAAATTTTTTGAAAGGGTGTCGTTTATGCATTCGCACAGGCGAGCTTCAGTTCGAACATTTGTTATAAGGAGATATTCTTAAAAAAAATTGTATCACTTTTTCTTGTCGGTATACACTTTTTTATAATAAAAAAAATAATCACTTCTTCACATTGTTTTAATTAAAACTCAACAATTTTTACTTTTATAGCATTTTAGTTCAAATTATGGAAAGTAAATATTTTTAAAAATCCATTCCAGCCCGTGGTCAAGGCCAATAACTAGTCTCGCCCTTATGAAAGTGGTCAAATGTTATACATTTTTGGAAATAACATTAAGTGAGCAAGTTTTCAAAATAGTTTATCATTCCCACTCCATACTTTTTTTTTTTCATCACAGAGATCCAAAGTTTAAAGATTTTTTTCGAATTTACACAAGAAGTGAAAACAAAGTCTTACCATTTAAATTTGGTGTAACTTTTCTAAAATGTTTGGTAGCCAATTCATGAAATAGTTATTTTTAAATAATATTCTAAAAATAAAAAAAATCTTAACTGAAAAATAAAGTAATGACAGCAAAAAAAACAGGGACGGGAAGATGTTTTAAAATTTTTTTGAAAAAGTTAATTAACTCAAAAACCATCGAACTTTTGTTTCACCTATGTTTATTTTATTTGATAGGAATTGGACTAAGCTACCTCCCATAACAATTTGATTCGCTTATTATGGGACACCCTGTATATATATATATATACATATATTTTTTTAATACTGATTAATCCACGGGGAACCAGAAATTGGACTACGCTAAAATTTAGGAAGAGAATCACATAAGTTGCTGACTTATATTGTGTCCCTCTCGGGCGACGACGCTCACACGATTGCTGCCAGCCCTAGACTAGCTCACGCACACACACAAGCGTGTGCGGACAAGCCAGATGCGCGCGTGAGAGTGTAGGTAAATAACTTGAGCCTTGACTATGAAGTGACGGGGGTGTGGCATTGGTATCGTTTAAGGTGTTATATGTAGCAAAAAAGCTGCTACTTTAGAAAAAATAAACAATTCTTACCTACGATATTAATTATTCAAAATCTGCTAAATTAAATGCCTAGAAATAGCAATTACACTATTTTTACATAGCAAAGTTTTCAGAAACAACGTCTTTTTATAGCTTTAATTTTGATTTATTTTAGCAAAAGTAAAATTTTAGCTCATCGAACACGTCTATGAAAACTATGCTATTTAAAAACAGTTGATTGCTATTTCTAGACATTTAATTGAGCAAACTTTCAATAATTTTTGTTAATTTTTAAATTATTAAAGTGGTTGCACTTTCGCACCATAAAGCGCCTTAAGGTGATATGTAAAAGTTTTAGCGTCCCTGTTACTCCATATGCGAAAAAATCCTCAGTGCGAGAGAGACGGATTCGTGGAAAAGTAGCAAAAAGTCGGTTTTTTATTAATATAAAATATTATAAAGTTGCTATCAATATTTCGTTTGACCAGCCCCCCTATTCTGTATCTTTAGTTGCCAACTGCACGAGGTGCCTATCATCAAAAACATAGCTAAAAACTGAAATTTCAAAATTGCCTTTAGTGGGTATTGAACTATTAACAATCTGTGTCGTCACTTCAAGTGCGAAAATATCCTTAGGACATCGGAATTCGATAGTATATCTATGTTTTTGATGATAGACACCCAGTCCAGAAGGCAACTAGAGATACACAATAGGCCCGCAGGTCCTAGATACTGTTAAAACCTACCTAATAAAATATAGTTGCAGTCTATATGTCATTCTAAATTGTCAAACCAGGAGAATTGGTGTCGAAAAGGACCTCATTTCAATAAATATTTCTATCGAGCCGAATTTCTCCAATCACATTTCTGTTTTAACAGATCCCTAGAAAAAGAATCCAAAAATAATATATTATTTTATCAAAATTTTAACTCGATATATTTCGGCCCTCGGTATGGGGCCGTCATCAGTCGAATTTTTTAAATTGTTTTAATAACACTACTAATGAAAAGCTAGTAAAAGTTAATTATAATATATTTATAAACATTTTATCAAAATATAACATTATTTACTGAAGTAGATATGCAAGTCCTTAAAGTACCGATTTTTTTTCCGTAGCGCTTTAAGTAAGGTCTACTCTGTGAACTGGTTTTGTATTCCTGGAAGTAACTGGATAAACTCTTACACTGTTTGTTCTTATTCAGGAACATATTAAACAGAAATAAAATTAATAAATAAATGTTAAATTGTAAAAGATAATTCATTAATTCATAACGATTTTAGACTTCATAATTTACATTCTATTTATAGATTCAATTCAATTTCTTAGAACTTATTATTTAAAAGATACTTACGTTAGATTTGATTTGTAACATTGGTAACAGCGTCAGACTGGTGCTAGACAGACTGCCTCGCTCACTACAACAAAAGGTTTCTTATGTGTTTTCTATTGTCTTGCAAATATTATTTTATTGGATCATGTGAATGTATCAAAAACTTTGTTTGTTTCACGTGTGTAAATATCGATCTTTCTTGTCGTGCCTGTATTTGAAGACGAACACGTTTTAACAAAAAAAAAATGGGCCATTTTCCGCACTAGCATCAAAATGTACTATTTTTCAATGCAGTAATTTATCAAAGGATCGGAAAAAGTAAGGCTGCATGCATCACATTGTGCACGCTAAAGTACTACTTTTGGTGGCTGTAACTAAACCTGATATTTTTCAGACGAGCAGTAAGGGAACTATTTTAGTGGTTGACCAAGATTTTTCTTGCGAATGTTTTCCTTTTCCCCTTCGCCTTTACGAACCCTTTTGTTTTCATTCCATTCTTTTTTCCGGCTTCCTTTAAACTACTTCTAGATTCATTCAGAAAAGATATTCTTTTGTGATATTTCAACTAGAATATCTTCAGATATCTTTAACTTAATCAAAAACTCGCACCCGTTTCGTGTCTTTTACTTTTGGTTATATTTCACCGGCGATTTCAAGAAAACTTTTAATTAGGGAAAGTTTCAAGAAACTTTGTATTGCATTGAAATAACGATCCGCAAGTTTTAAACAACCTATTGTTTGAATAAAATTTGGTATTTAGTATTTATTTTACCTTGAGAACATATTATATATATTTTATATATATTTTCTTCTCAATTATTACTTATTTGCGTTTATTTGAACACTTTTTAACAGAACCTTTATTGTTATGTATAAAAATACCTTAATTTTGCATGTTATTTCAAAAAGTGGTTAGTAAACGGCAGTCAAGTGCTGGTAGAACTATTACATATACATACCTATACAGTTTCCTGCGGGTTATGTACTGTAACATATAGCTAGGCAAGGCAATATTAGGTTTAGGTAAGGCTAGGTTTTATGCCATACCTAGAAGAGACCACATCTCACCTCATATGATAGCTAGGGGTATTTTAAATATGGCTAATTTTAGGGCACTAAAACTAGCGTGTTTAATGTTCAATTTATTAAATAGTAAAACCCCTGGCTACCTGTATGAAAAGCTGGTATGGTCGTCTAGGGTTCGGCGACCAAAACTTACTATTCCCCAACACACACTTGCCAGTACCAAGGGCTCCTTTAAGATAGCGGCATCCAAATGCTGGAATGTGTTACCGCCACCTGTTTGCGCGGCTAACACACTTGTCACTTTTAAAACTAAATGTCGCAGATGGCTGCTTTCTGTGCAGTCCTTGGCTGGTGGTGGGCCTATGGTGTAGTTATCGTATAATTATGTCTATTAATTTTAATTTTATTTATCGTTCGTTTGTCATTTTATATTGTGTAACTTATTTTGACAATACAATTATAATTAAGTTCTAATTGTATCTATATTTTAGTTTTAATTTGTCTTTTGTATTTATCATTTTAGTTTTAATTTGTCTATTGTTCATATTTTTCTTTGTGTTTCTTCTTTTTCATTAAAGGCTAAGGCTGAAAATCGGCGGCTTTTTGTGTTTACAAAAAGTCAATGGCCGAGTCTTAGACCGATTTGTCTCTTCTAATGTTAATTATTATTATTATTTTGTATCGTGTTTTGTGACAAATAAATAGCTTTTATTATTATTATTATAGGTAGGTTGAAGGACTATTTGTTCGTGTTTAGTTGGCAATCGATAACCTTTATGGATCGACATACGTCCGTCGCATTGACTGAATTATTTCGTGTTTTCCAAAAATAAATACAGATCGAGTATAAAAGATCTTTCAGACAAAACGCGAGCAAGATTCCATGAATATTCCTTAGACTTTAGAGAGTCCCATCGATGTGAAGGTGGCTCTCCATAAATAAAGATTCCTTAGAGAGTCCGATTAGTGCGGACGTGGTTCTCCATCTATAAATATTCCTTCTAGAGTTTTTGAAGAAATACAACAAGCGAGTGCTCTACCAGATTTAGAGCTCCCCTCCCTTAATGTATACTTTATAATTAGGGTGCATCAAATGAAAAGAAAATATAAAAGAAGATAAACTAAAAATACAAAGTGGCGTAATTTAATAAAATCCCTACGAGATCCCAAGTACACTGTGTGCACATCACAGTACTATTATAATGCGTTATGTACCATTATAATACGTTATGAACCATTATAATATTTTAGTTATTTTATTTTTGATTTAATTTTTATTTAATGTATTAGAATTGTTATGTATGTTATGTACAATTCTAATACGTTATGTAACATTATAATACATAATGTACCATTAAAATACGTTATGTACCATTCTAATACGTTATCCATCAGCCTAGTTCGTCCACTGCTGGACATAGCCAAGCCTTTCCAGGACTTTGCCACTCCCGGCGGTCATACTGGAAGAATTGCCCATACTCACACACGCTGGGCAGGCGTGTTGGTGAGCGCGGTGCCGGAACCCTCGCACCAGTGACGCTGCTGCCCATCACCAGTCTGTTCTATATAAGGTCCGGCTATTAGGGATGGATATACCGCCATCCATCGGTCCCAGGAATGGTGGGCCTCTTGGTTTTTTGCCTGTGAGCTGTCGTCTAAATCTCCCCGAATTACTTCGAAGGGGTCTCCAAGTAAGATGGTGGTACCTCCACAGTCGAGCCCGGCATCAGCTCTATAGTATATATATAATCTCAAGTTATGCGTTTCGTAGCGGACACGAATCATTAATTCACGTAGCTGGTTTTGAATTAATAATAGGCTTGACAGACGAATGGGCCAATCAATGATCGCCTTTGTCACAAGGTAATAAAGTCTTCGCCATTCGTCTAGTTAGCTTGGACAAATAACAGCTACATGCGCTGCGTCAATGCCGGCATGGCTACAAACTATGGACATAGTATGGAGTACGGAGTGTACGGAGTCGATCGAGCGCACTTGTCTCGCTCGTGCTGCTGTCGAAGCTCGTTGCCATGTCGTTGCTCTATCTTTGTCTTTCAGCGTTGCTTGTCAATGGTTCATGCTTTTGTGAACCGGGGCAATTTTTCGCTTGGAGATATAAGAACGTACCGAATCTTCCGCTTTGTTTACAGACATACGAATAAAAACAAAAGTTTCATTTTAAGATTATTTTTTTCAGGATCCCAAAAAGTTTATAGAACGTTCAAATATTTGAGTTTACCAAGATGATGTTTCTGCAAATCAAAGACCTCTTCAATATCTCTCAAAGTTAAATTAGCAACACTTTGTTTGACAGAAATAAGGAGCTAACTAAAAACAAACGAACATTAAATAACAAAGTTCGAAGCCGTTCTTCTTGTTTTAATGAGTTTTCTTTATACAACCTAAGAGTCGATATTTGAAGATAGGTAATATGATAACTTGATAAGTAACATTTTCAAAGTGTAAGTTTAAGGTAGATAAAAGAAGATCGAATGGACAAAAAAAGAGCCACCAACAGTGGCGCAAACTAAAATAAAACCACTGATTTCTCCAAATATGCCTGAAGGACCCTAGATAGTAGATCAAGACCCGACCAATAGACAAATCCTTTCACTTCAAAGGTTAGTAGGCTTTGCTAGGCATGACCAAAACACAAAATAACCACTAGCGAAAACAGGCGCACGCACACAGACGCGTACGTACGACGATCTAGGGGATACTCGGGTGAATGCTAATACGAAATTCTGCCGAGATCATCATACGTACGTGTCTATGCATGTGTGCGTCTGTTTTCGCTCCGTCGTCAAATCGGCCTTCTGGTTGTACTATTTTGTGACCAAAATATGCTGCCAAGCAACTGATTGCGTTCCGGCATTGACAAACCGAAAATAGCTTAAGAGGCTATGCGAATTTTATTTTTATCACTGTCACTCCAAGCGAAAAATCGCGCAGTGGGAGAGGGGCGGATTCAGGGCAAAAGGGGAAAAAGTTGGTTTTATATTTTTATTAAAAAAACTAAAATAGCTAGCAAAATTTCAAATATCAAATCTCTAGATATTGTTGAAACACACCTAATAAAATATGTTTGAGTTCTGTATATGGTTCTTATTCGTCAAACGAGGAGAAAAAGTGTGTTTGAAGACCTTATTTCAACAATTATTTCTATCGAGGAAAATTTATCCAAACATGTTTTCCAATTTCAAAACCCTAGATTATATAGTCAAAATGCATATACCAGAAATTTATTAAAATTTTCTGTGTATTTTATGAAATATACAGAAAAGAAACAGCCGTATTTTTTTCGCATATCGCCTTAAAAACTGTTCAATTACCCTCTCCAGTGTAGCTAGCACGCGCCATAGTACAGCGTATATCTATCCTGCTTGTGCACTCACGCATACCGCGTTTGTCATTGTGCGAAAGAGCAAGTATGATCGAAAGACAGTGTATCTACGGCGCGTGCTAGACCCCCACGAGATAGAAACACGCAACTGTAGAGAACATAACATATCAGACGTCGCCCGGCGGCGTTTTTGTGTTATTCCATTATTCAATTCAAAGATACGTTCCATTTGTTGAAAGGTCATCTCCAGGATAAAACGTCGTGAGATGTCGTACGTTTGTAACATTAATAGTAGTTTATGCTACAAGGGCGAAAAGGAATAAATCACGAGGACTATTTAAAACACGAGCGTAGCGAGTGTTTAAAACGTAACCGAGTAATTTATTATCGTACTACGTTTTTCAATGCATAGTGTGAGGAAATAAAACAAATATTATCAAAGAAAACAATTTAACACTAATCAAAGTCTTCTTGTACGAGTTCCACTATTTTATTTTATTTCTTTAATTATTGCGACTAGTTTCGTCTGATTTCCAATCAGCCTGACGATGTCAAATAGACGAAACTAGTCGCAATAATTAAAGAAATAAAATAAAATAGTGGAACTCGTACAAGAACACTTTGATTAGTGTTAGAATGAAGTTCCATCAAGGAGTCACACCTTACTGTATAAATTAAAACAATTTTGCAAGTTAATGATTGGCTCAAAAGGACTGTCTCCAGAGCCGTTAAACAGTGGAAAAAAAAGTATAACACTTATGGTACACAGGAAAGGTAGCAGGTGAGCCAACTTTTCGTAAATAAATAAAAAAAAAATAATAAAGCCCTAGGGCAAAATAATCGACTTTCTGTTCGGTTTTGATGCATAAAAAGTGGGCATTTACGAGCAATTGCATTGAAAAAACAATAAAAAATTAGCAATACTAGAAAATTTTTCAGGCTACGTTCTGTAATGTATGAGGGTAGATTTGTTTATATCATCTAATATTTATTTATCATGTAGGTACTTTCTTCTGCGTTTGTAGCCAGCGAGCAATAGAGTGTTACGAGATTATTTGCTGTGTTTTATTACATAATCTTTTGTACATAGTCCCAAAGACCTTATATATTACACGTTCTTTCATGTCTTTTGTTTTTTAATTGAATTAAGCAATTTTAGCCGAATGATGCATTTATTCCTCAGAAGACTTTCAGTTCTGAAAATAAATTAGGAGGAGCTTTAAACTTAGTTGTTGAAACTGCACCCAGAAGTGACGTCATCACTGAAGGGTGTGGCCACACGTATAATTCAAGTATAACCAAATAAAATAAAAAATCAAGTTCAAAAAATACCTTTATTGACAATTTCAACAACACATTCTTTCAAACTTTAAACATTTCATGTACGTAAAACGCGGGTCATAATCGCATTGATTCTCAAAGTGTCAACTTTCACTGGAACAGTTAACACTCGTACACACTCTTTTCACGGACTATTTTACATCCCAAGCCCAACGTGATAGAGGTGAGCTTTATCGCCGTTATTCAGACACAATATCACGCTGAGCGCACGCAGATTCACCTCACAGCGATTTTCTTCACAGCTAAAACTCACTAAGTACACTAGGTGTACTGGTTTGATTAGAATACAATAGAATAGAATATTTATTTGCGTAATCTTGGTTAAAGTATTACAATGTAGGTACTTAAATAATTTTTCAATGCAAGTGCTCGTAAAGGCCCACTTTTTATGCATCAAAACCGAACAAAAAGTCGATTATTTTGCCCTAGGGCTTTATTATTAATTTTTTTTTAATTAATTTACCATGGTTGGCTAACCTGTAGACTTTCCTGTGTACCATAGATTTTATACTTTTTTTTCCACTGTTTAACGGCTCTGGATACAGTCCTTTTGAACCAATTATAATTTAAAGTTCACAAGATTATATTTGTTTTCATTTCCTCACACTATGCATTGAAAAATGTAGTATGATACACGGGCGTAAAAGCAATAAATTAATCGGTTACGTTTAAAACACTCGCTACGCTCGTGTTTTAAATCGTCCTCATAATTTATTCCTTTGCGCCCTTGTAGCATAAACTACTATAAATATGCGACGACATTTTAAATTTGTTATTAAAATATAGTTTTAATAAGTAGGTAAAGTCATACTGGACGCTTAGCAAGCGATCAGAATAATGGATCGACACCACATTTTGCTAATTTCAAAAAATAAAATGTTAACCTCCCATAGTAATGGGCTTGCGTTTGTAAGGAACAATAAAAAAGAAAAATTACGAATTTCACAAAAAGCGTCATCAAACCTTGACACCGAGCACTTACCGAGTCTACAGTATGAAATAAATGAAAATGGAAATTATTTAATTGAATCCACTGATTATACTGAACAACTCTTCCAAGGAAACATAGCCGTATTTGTACTTTGAGCTTGGAACAGCTTTTTTATAATAAGCCTAGATAAGCTCGCTGAAAGCTGGAGAATTTCAGAAGTAGAAGAACGCGGTTTTGTGCACTATTTTGTTGTTTTCTTTTCGAGCTCAACTTTTTACAAATACTTTGCGCAGCCAGCAACATTTATCTTAGTATATAAACACGGACGTAAACACTTTTTTTTATATAATGGAAGTTCACAGAGTAATTTAAACGAACATAATGGATGTTCGTTCACAGAGTGAACTGAACCTACATATTTTTTTGATTCGATGATTTTCGCTGTATGATACCTAAAATACATAAATTCACATAAATAAAATGAACCTTTTGTAATTGGTCGAAAGCAAAAATGTTACGCTTTCAATTTTGCTAATCGAGTTAAAAGTTTCACTGGAAAATGATTTATTTTCTCATTTCAATATTCATGTAATTTATTGGTTCTGAAAATGTGGACCAAAACTGTTTTTTTAATCCAAAGTTAAGTAATTAGGCCATCTATCGAACTGCCCAGGCAATAAAGTATGCTAAGTGAAGAATTTAACAAGTCATTTATTATGTCAATAAATGACTGTAAAAACTTAAATGACGGTAAAAAAAAAATAATTTAGGTTTCAGTAGTTACAGAGATGTTCTAGAGATACATACATACATACAAATAAATTTTTCAATGCATGTGTTCGTAAAGGCTCACTTTTTATGCATCAAAACCGAACAAAAAGTCGATTATTTTGCCCTAGGGCTTTATTATTATTTTTTTTTTAAATTTATTTACAATGGTTGGCTAACCTGCAGACTTTCCTGTGTACCATAGATGTTATACTTTTTTTTCCACTGTTTAACGGCTCTGGATACAATCCTCTTGAGCCAATTACAATTTAAAGTTCACAAGATTATATTTGTTTTCATTTCCTCACACTATGCATTGAAAAACGTAGTATGATACACGGGCGTAAAAGCAACCTTTGCGCCCTTGTAGCATAAACTACTATTACCTCTTGTAGTAGAAAACATAGACTTAGACAGGCGTATATCCTAAGCCTATGGTAGAAAAAGAATTTCAGTACAAAGGTACGTTCCAAACATAAAGGAAAATGGTGCGTTCAGTTTAACAAATAGCTTTATTTAGTAACGGGAACAGCTGTATCGGTCAGTTGCTGAGTACAAAACAATATATCGATGTTGAGGAAAGTTGATATGGTGGTAACATTGTATTTTTTGTTCTACTGAAAAGGTTAATATATTCAAATATAGTTTGAGACTTTTGAGGTTAGGTATTGTTGAAAGAGATGGAGTAATAAACACAGTTAAACACAAAATCACGTAATTAAAAGACTTGTTTCCCGTCAAAAGGTGTAAAAAGGTGGGAAATTTTGACCTTTTTTGGGTTTCACTTTGCGGTGTAGCCAAGGTACAAAACCCTTGTCATACATTTCATTTGGTTTGTATGTCACACCTTAAATCTCAGAATAATTGACAGAGCTGAAATTTGGCTTTTTCTATTTGGCTATTTGTCATAGGTTTCTTAACAAGATTTGTGGTGATAGAAAAAGAAATAATGTTTTTTTGGATATGTTTTAGGATACACGCTATGTAAGAATTTAAGGCTTCATACTTTTAAAAATCGACGCTGCAAAGGATTAAAAAAAAACAGTTTTGAAAAAAGCTTCTTAAATTACAGTTCTTGACAGAGATATAAATGCTGGTAGCGAAAAAAACACAAAGGAAAGATGTTTCGGAAAAAAAAAATAGATTATTTAGTAATTAATAAAGTAGCAAATGATGAAAGTAGCAAATAATTTTAATCAGTGGAACAGTTACTTGATTTTCAACAAAATGTCCTCACAAAGTATCTTTACTATTTTATACTTCACCCTGCAAATACAATCACCGTCGAAGCCTTCTGCATTATTGATGTCTTTAACACGCCCGTCCCCAGTAATGAAACCTTCCGGAATTGGATTTCTTTCACCAATTAATGTTTATATAAAATTAATAAAGAACAATATAATTGTAAAAAAATACAATATAATAATATGGGCGGCAAATAGCTCCCCACACGAGCACTGACGTTTTACGGAAAGGCGCGTGATCTACGCTTCGTTGCCCTGGTATAAGAACACTTATATCTACCTATATACTGATTAAATTTTTAACTGGTCTTTATTTTGAACTGGTTTTTATCTCATCCGAGTTAAAGATAGCAGGAATTAATTGTTAATTGTAATAATGGGGAATTCGGGTTATTTGTAACTCAATAACATTCACAAGATGTAGAATTAAAGTCTTGTTTTTGTTTAAGTGTACTACTAACGAACTGTAGTTTATTTTAATTATTTAAGAGGAAAATGTGTACGGATAAACCTTCACGGGTTTTTGATGTACTTTGTAAAACTAGATAGTAACTTTTGTAATTAAAATAAATAATTATATTAATAAATTAATAATGAAAATAAGAAAAATCCCTTATTCTGTAATCACAAGTACCTCATGGATGAAAACAAACACTTGTACTGTTTCACAATTTACCTTATAGCACAATTAACCCTAACTAGTTTCACCCTATCGGGATTCTCAAGGGATTTACATAATAATATAGTAATCTATCAAACAAGCATTGTCTAAGAATGACAACAACCCAAACAGAAATTTTCGTTCGTTTTGATGATGTTTCACCAAGAGCCGACAATCACAAGTATTAACTTTACAAGTACCTCATCTTACTTAACACCTTGCCTGTCCAATGACTCCATTCGGGGTCACATGTGCTTTAAACCCTTCAAGAGGAGTCGCACTAACAAGGTATATTCTATTAATTTTATTTCAGTGGACGTATCGGTCAGTTAAAAAGCATTATCTATGGACTTGTGGGTTAAAAATAAATATACATAAAAAACTATAAATTATCTGAAACCCGGCGTTAATTACTGCAATTTTTTACGGTTACCAAAGAACGAATGAGAAAATTCATATGGGGAAAAGAAAACGTGTTAAAACAAACAAAAAAGAAAACATTATCGTCAACTTCAGCGACCGAGTAGAGCTATGCTCCTCCGATTTCCTGAACGAAGCACCAACATGTATACAAATTCTTTCAAAATGTCAGCAATCCGCCTGTGGAACAGTCTTCCTCTGGACATCCAACAATCTCTTACCATCTCTACCTTTAAAACCTAAGTCTATCAACACTATCTACAGCTATAGAATCAGAACACTTGTAATTTTCACTTTGTCCCCTGAGTCATTATTATTATCCTACTCATATCTACCAATGTATTGTTATGTATTTATTTATGTACCTAAATACGCTTGTATATTTTTGTATTTATGAATAGATATGTGTTTATAACTGCTTAATTTTATATGGATATTATTAAAAGTGAATATTTAGAAATAAAGTAATTAACTAATTTGCACTACCCTTGAAATCTCCACATCACAAAAGGTTAACTGGTAGTTTCAGTTCGCCTTTGTGAATTTTATATTTATGTGAAATAAAGAATTTACGTCACGACACGAATTTACATACGACATTAATTAGTAAGTTTACAAATTTTATACACAAAAATTCCAAAATATTCATTTGGTACTTGTTGAACCGGTAGGATTCGAGCCTAGGTCTCAACATTGAGAGTCCAGCGTCCTATCGACCGATACAACGATAACAAGATAAATGTTGGTCAAACTAAGATCATATATCAAAGTTAGCTTCCAACTAAAGTGATGTAGTGCTGGAGTCACACGGGGCTTCGATTGGCCAATAAATCAAATATTGTATAGTCATTTTGATATAAAACCAGAAGTGCGGGTCCAAAAATCGAGTAACTTTTTAGAAAAAAAAATGATTATTTGTTTCGTATGTCAGGTCTTTACATATCAAATTGACGTTTTCTATAGAGAATTTGAAGGAAACTCAATATTCAGTACTAACATTTTTGCATATTTTTTGGGAATGACAAATCCAAATTATGTATTTTTTTTGTGTATGAATGAGACAACATTAAGCTAACAGCCACCTAACAGCAATATTAATTTAATTTTTGAAAAGTGTCAGCTGTAAAAAATATTACGAATCTTATCATGGAAATGGATGGCATTTAGTACGAACTGTTTTTGAAGATTTAATTTTTATTATTAAACTGAAAATAAAAACAAAAATTAACACATAGATGTAAAACCTTGAACTCAACATTCAAACAAAAAACAAATAATTGAAATAGATATTGAATTACAGGAATTAAGAACTCATAAATATGTGCGAATATTTCGGAAATCTCATACGTAAAGAAAGACCAATTATTAATTTTATAAGCTCTCCAGACATCATACCGAGTATAGGTACAAGATCTGAATCCACGTAATCTATTCATCATAATAATTTTTACTTGTATTTGTTTTAGTTTTTTTCATTATTATTTGTTTACCTGTATTGTTTGACTTTTGTCTGCTGTTGTCTAGTATTTCTTTTATTGTAATAACTTTTTCTTTTCTTTCTTTGTGTTCAGTATTTAATATTTGAAAATATAATGTTGAAATTTTTCGTTGTTTATATTCGTCATTGGCATGTATCATCCTATGAATATATAAATTATTGTATTTTGCTGTGAACTTATAAACGTTTCAAATGAAATACTTAACAACTTTCAAAAGAAAAATAAGCGTGCAAATCAATCAATTAATCAATACACATAATAAAAGTGCATGTGTATACAATGAAGAAAAGTGTTCAAAGTAGAAAGGGTACTAAAGAAGAGTAACAGAACACAGATGAGCGATTTTTAGAATTCTTTTCGGTCTGTGTGTTTGTTCACGCACATCTCCGAAACCACAGAACGGATTTGGATGCGTTTTTTTTCATTATCATCGTAGTAATCCTGATCAACATTTAGTTTATAAGGGTTGTTACTAAAATAATGCCCAAGCCGAAAACGAGGCAGAGTTGAATAAACGCGGATGGGGTCGCGGGCAAGGCACACACCTACTATAATACTTTATTCGTTTAGTCACTAATTGTGTGACTTTAGTTTATAATGTTCTTTGCAGCGTCGCGGAAGCCTTTTTCGGCCTCGCTAGCTTTGTTTGGGATATTGTCAGTTTGTATTTTCAATTGAGAGGGAGTATCATTTGTTTTCTGTAGGCAACGCGGGCAAAGCGAGCAAAGCGGGCAAAGCTAGTAAATAAATAAATAAGATCTTGAATTAAAATAAATAATTATATAAGATCTGTCCATACTAAATTCACAGAAGTTTTTCAACTTTAGTAAGGAATTGTTTAATAATATTTTATTTCGGCAGAAATGTTTGTCTGTTTAGGAAATTTGTTTAGTATGATCAGTGGATTGTGTGATTGTGTGTTTTCTTTGAGAAATACCTCTCCATTTAACTTTAAGAGGCCTTCCTTTTTCAACAGTTTTTGAATGATAGTACTGAATCTACCACAGACGCAATCAATATGAAACTTATATACAACGTGTAACACAAAGGTGTAACCATATTTGAAGAGCTTATTCAGTCAATGGTTTAGAACAACTTTTACTATGGAACAAACCCTGTTTATCGAAAAAAAAAATTACTTGCTTGATAGGAAAATGAAATGCCGTTTGGCCGAAGTGTTTTTTTTGTTGAGATTTCAGTTTTGACTCTATAGTAAAAGTTGTTCTATACCATTGACTGAATAAGCTCTTCAAATATGGTTACACCTTTCTGTTACACGTTGTATATGTTTTTTCACACCTTTATCTTGCCTTTGTATGTAGCGTTACCTAATTGAAAAACTTTCGCCCGATAGATTTTATTTTTGAAAGTAGTCTCTTTTTGAGTGTTTTTTTTTTTTGGTTTTGTGTTTAATCCATTTGATTTTTATGTGTCATATTTTACTATCAATACGAAAATCTTGTTTATTAACCAATGTAAGTTCAAAAATGACTTAAATACAATATTGTAATTTTAGTAGATTTTTATCTTAAAATTAGACTCGTTCTGAATCGTTTCGCGCGCATTTTGGCGCACGCGATTTTCAACTTTATGAAAGTTAGTCTACGGGCTATAATTGCAAAGCCGCTGTGCGCCTAAGGAAGGCCTCGTCTTAACCGACCCCGTATATAATGCAAAATAACGGTATTTTGTGCAGCTGTAACATAATCTGAGACATTGGGACACGATTGCTTATTTACGAAACGCACGAAGTGAGTATCGTCATAATTTTGCACGTGTGTCCCAATGTCTAATTATGTTTAGTTGCACACAATACTTTATCTATGACCATTAAAAATATCGTCTTTATTTGTAATATTTTCAGCTAACATTTTCACGAGAAATGAAAAGAAGAACACTCGATCATGAACCTTGGGTGCATCGTCCCTTGAAGACCAATCAGGATAAAGGGGGCGTGGCTTAAGAAATAATGTCGGGGCTTATTTCTCGTCTCTGTTTTTGATTCTCAAGCAGTCTTATAATAAATTGGGCCAATCGCAGCGCAGAACTACAAGAAACTCCAACAGATTAGTTCCTGACTGTAAGCCTAAGACTGAATGGTATAAAAGAAACTGTTATGTTATGTGCATTAATAGTAGTTTATGCTATAAGGGCGAAAAGGAGAAAATTACGAGGACGATTAAAAACACGAGCGTAGCGAGTGTTTTACACGTAACCGAGTAATTTATTGCTCTTATGCCCGTGTATCATACTACGTTTTTCAATGCATAGTGTGAGGAAATAAAACAAATATAATCTTGTGAACTTTAAATTATGATTGGCTTAAAAGGACTGTATCCAGAGCCGTTAAACAGTGGAAAAATAAGTATAACATTTATGGTACACAGGAAAGGTTGCAGGTTAGCCAACTTCTCGTAAATAAATAAAAAATATATATATTAAAGCCCGAGGGCAAAATAATCGACTTTCTGTTCGGTTTTGATGCATAAAAAGTGGGCCTTTACGAGCACTTGCATTGAAAAATATATAATAAATTGCCAAAAAAGATGGTTGAACTTCCTCTGAATATGTTTAAATATAAGTTAAAACAATGGCTATTAGATAAATGTTATTATAGTCTGGAAGCCTACTTAGAATAATAAGAAATAATAATAAACACTTAAATTAAAACATTTTGTTTTTCCTTTTGTAAATAAACAAATTTATTATTATATGTATTATTATTATTTATATAATTTGTAGGATGTGACATTGTGTGGATGTAATCTGTTATTTTTTTCTTTTTTTAAGACATAATTTCAGATTTGACGTGCTAAATTAACTAATTAAATTTATTAAGGTCTTAACTTCATTAACAAACATATTTGTATGCTAAATTAATATTAGCTGATTAAGGCGCTCATTTTTCTTTATAATTTATAACACCACCATTTTGTACCCTATACTGCAAATAAAGACTTATTCTATTCTAGAATGACGGTGTTATAATGTAATATTATAACATGGGACAAGCAATGTAGGTACTTATAAAACTGCTTTCGATTTTGCAATTAACTTATTGCAGTATAGGAGTAGATAAAATAAATTATGATATACAAATATAAAACCATGGATCATAATATTGTTGGCGCTATCCATCTGAAAAAAAGAGAAAGAAAAGAAAAGTGAAACACTTACCTAAACACGACGCTAGCTTCATCACTTTCTAAATGTAACGAGTCACTCACAGACCACTGCAGGACCACTTTAGTTCTCTCACCGAACGGCCCACTAACTATTCTTGCCGGCAAAAAATTCCTCCGAAACCTCACCGACTTCCTATTCCGAAAAACCGACCTAACGTTTCTCTTTTTAAAACTCACTCGCGGCCGGAAATAATAACCTTCGAACTCACTATATTCACTATCTACACTTTCTGTCCTGTAATCATAATCCGTGAATTGTAACGTTCGAAAATCATCGTCACTTTCGAATTCGGAACTCGTTTCTTTTAGTTTCCAGTTTCTTTTTTTAAATTTGGAACGTTCTGGTCTATTTTTGGGTATGAAGTACGGGAGAGGTTCTTGGTCCCTGCAGGGTCTTTCGGCAAAGTCAGTTGGAGTGAAGTTGCCCCTGATGTAGTTGTCCACGACGGAGTACAGAACGTAGTCCTGAAGGGTCGTGTCTTGGGCCACGAGGTGAACTGAAAAGAAGAAAAAAAATTGTTAAGTTTACATCTAAGAGCGTTTCTCCGCGGTCCGGAATGGCATCTGATAAATCACGGTCCGAAGTAGCGGCCTATGACTCTCTGTCCACATGAAATCCAGCGTCCGACCACAGATTATATAGGGTCCGACGTCCATCACCTCCGGTAATGGCGCTTAAAGCGATTACCATTGTCAAATTAGTAGCGCGATGTTTGTCGGTACAAAAATCGACGGAAACGACTTTGAAATAACGTTCATATCAGCGCACAATGCATAGTGGCTGCTATGACGCTCGCTGCATCCTTGATAGGGCGAAATATGAGAAAATAATACTTTTCACATGGACGTGATTGTTTGATCAAGTAATCCTATGTTACGTTTATAGCTATCAAGTTTATCTATTTATCAAAGCATACGTGAAATAAATCAACCAAGCCGCTTAGGAGCAGTAGGAAATTCAAATCAAAAAACAACATTCCGTTGAAAAAAATTCATGTAGAAGTTTTGGTGGTACGAAAAAGAAACATGTTGCAATGAAAACATTCTAAGAGTATTTTATATATATTTTTATGAATATAATATTTTTTCCTATTCGTCTGATGACGGCCCCACTGAGGGGTCGAAATATAGTGACTAAAACCATTTAAGTGTTTGTATGTATGTGGAGTAAAACATATATATAAAAAATAAAAAATATTCTAAGAGTTCATAATTCATAATACATTTTTTCAGTATTTTTGGTTTGGCCATAAACGAGGAGTGGGCTTTAAAATGTACCCATTTCGCAATACTAAGCACCTTTATGTGAAGTACCGCTAGATCGGACCATAGCCCATAGAGCCCGTCGTTTACTGGTTCCAGTATGCTCGTAATACAAACACGTAAGGACGTTCCACTACGACAAAGCTACGACTGAACGTCCGTCATCATTGCGCGCGCAATCTCTGTTGGTAAAATGAGCTTTGCTCGATTCTGCTCAACTAAACATAATTTAGGCGTTCTGTCCTTGTATTTCTGATACAGAAAGCAAACAACAGAACACCTAAATTAAGTTTGTTAAATAAATAAAATAATGCTACACCGATACGCAACAACGTTTAAGTACGAGTACATTATAATATAAAAATTTCAAAACAAACAAAAAAAATGTAATTATATTTTTCTCGATATTTGTTTTTTACGTGTTGTGCCCTTCTTCTGTACGACAACAGTTTAAGAGTTTTGGTTTGCAAGTTTTAATAGAACCCTAAAATAAATAATTACCTTTTGTTGTCTGTCTCGAGAGTTTAATATTAGAAATGAAACAGACGGTTTGTTTAATCGCGTAAATAAAATTAAAAAGCTAATTACTATATTCGCCTTAAATTATGTTGGCATTCAAACTAATTACATTTTTCGTAATTTAGAATTTAGCTTGAACAAATACAGGTCTTTTTATAAGAGACGTAAATAACTTTTTCTCAAACAATGGCGTAATAAGATCATAATTTAAAGAACCATGGGTACTAGCATGAACTTGGTATCGACTCGACATCGATTCGATAAATAAAAATGTAACTCTTATTTTATTGCAATAAGGGTTATCGTTTAGAATTTATCGATACTATCTGTCAAATTTATCTTATCGACGCGTACGTACGTGCTCGCATCATGAGTTCGAGATAAATCGAACTTTATCACGCAGGCAATTTCACTATGAAAATCCATAACTCTCGTGTTATTTGAATATAGAATGAGGTTTTGTTACGTTTAGTCAATGACCAAAGAGGTTTTTTAATGTTACTGGCTGAATACAAATGAGGCAAAGCAACAAAAAAAACATAACGCGCGAGACGTGAAAATTTTATTGGTACTTATATTTTATTGAATTAATAATTATTGATTAAAATGAGCTCTAACGAAGAAATTAGAGACCGATGAAAATATTTGAATGAAGGACCAAGACAGTGAATATCTGGACGTCAAGGTAAGTGTTATTCTAGTACAGCCATACTCAAAGTGTACTACGCGGAGCCATAGGGCTCCACAAAGTTCTGCGGAAATACTTGTCATAATGGAAAAAAAAAATTGCATAGTAATTGCTCAATATTCCAACATAAAGTAAAAAAAATTCCAACTAATTTGTACTCAACTTGCAAAAGCCCGAAAATATGTCCAACGAGATTTTCGATGCAAATGTTAATCTCAAGTAATATGATTACACATAAAGTACACATAAAACTAGATTTTGATTATTTTGGGGCTCCGTCAAATATTTTGTTTTGCAAAAGGGTTCCGTCCCCAAAAAAGTTCGAGAACCACTGCTCTAGTATATAGAGTCTTCAGTAGAAACCTTTAATTTGGAATGCATGTAGTCTGGTTAGGATAACTTGCCTCCAAACATGCCAAAAGAGCCTATTATTCCTTTATAAGAAGACGTTTTTATCGCAAAAAAAATACAAAAATATCGCTTTACGTCATTTCCTCTACTTCCAAACACTTCTCTGTACAGTCTATAATAGCGAGCCTCATCCGTCAAACTTGTACATCCGGTTTCAACGGATGTGAGGTCATTGACAACACCGGAAACGAAGCCATGTTCCAAAAATGCTCCCTAGGGCCAATTTCCTCTCTTGACATACAAACCATGAAGGTATAAGATATAAAGTACGCAGTATTTAAACACTGTTTTTGTGTTGGTTTCTTTTGCAAATGCAAAATGCAATGATAATTATGTTTCAGACGATAAATCCATCATTTTGGATACTCTTAAGGGTATGGGTGACTCGAGATTGAGCACCTATTTTTATTTTATTTATTTATTTATTTACATACATACAGTTGCACAAACATATTTGAAATATACACCACTTAAACCCTTAGGGGTTTGTTTGCGGTGCTATTACAATCTACCACATAAGTAAATTGATTAATCTAAGACAATCTAAGTTCATACATAGTTAAGTTTTATGTTCAATTAAATGTTCATAATATGATTTTATCTTAGCGGGTAGGTTTTAAAAGGAAAAATTACATTTTGATTTCTACTACAAATCCACAAACATATCCGTGGCATCACGATGTTCCATAATGTTTGGAACTCATTTCGCATAAAGTATAACTGAACTCTTTGACGTTTCATTATTGTTTAACATTCATTATTAAATACCGCGCGCTCTCGAAAAGCTGCGTTTTTATTAAATAACACTGCTTCTTGTTGAAACTAACTAGATATTATGTAAACAAATTTTATAAAGAAACAACCAACTAAAGTTAATACTTGCGATTGTCGGCTCTCGGTGAAACATCATCATGGATGAAAACAAACACTTGTACTATTTCACAATTTAATTTATAGCACAATTTACCCCCAACTAGTTTCGCCTTATCAGCATTCTTAAGGGAATAACATAATAATTTTGTTATCTATCAAACAAGCATTGTCTAAGAATGACAACAAAAACCAACTAAATACTAAAATCGATACTTGAGTGAAAATCAATATAAACTCTAAAATTTGTAAAATACAGGTTTACAAAAGATTTTATTTACAGTAAATATATGAATCTTTAGGTGAGACCCTGTTGTTCGTCCGTCCGTCCGTATGTCACAGCCTCATAACTTTAATACCGTTAAAGATAAAGACATGAAATTTGGCGCAAAAATAGCATTAATTTGCCCACATACGAGTATCACGGTGACATAAAAATATGAATTTTTTAAATTGTTCAAAATATTTCCAAAACAAAAAAGAGAAAAATAAAAATATAATCCTAAAATGTCAATATGGATATCACATTGTAGATATTGGAAAAATAATTGTAAAAAAATATACTTTTAATGTATTTACTGGCATAGGTTTCGAGAAATCTTTTAAAAGCCACAAAAATATGCATGTCTCCGAAACTGGTAGACTGAAATATACGAAAAAAATGGCGATTATAGATCATAACTGGCCAATTACAGGAAAACTGCAGCAATTAAAAAAAAGTTGAGCACAAATGAGAAATATAAAAAATGAAGTAAAATGAATAAAAAAATATTTTATAAGAATACAATATGGGTATCAAATTGTAGGTATTAAAAAGTTGATTGTAAAAATATAGTTTGGCTTTATTTAATTGCATCCATTTCGAGAAATCCCTGAAAAACCATTAAAAATGTATGTCCCTTATCTCCAAAACTGGTGGACTGAAAAATATGAAAAATATCATGGTAATATGTGTTTACGTAAAGACTATAAAAAAAATTAAAGCGATTGAGAAATTCACAAAAAAAATTACAAAATTAAATTTATCATTCACATTACGGAACCCTAGATACGCGAGTCTGACTCGCACTTGGCCGGTATTTTTCCCTTAACATTAGTGCATTATAAAATTTCATTTTAACTCATTTTCTCTACTTTGTAGTGTACTCTATATAATATGAAAAGTAATGTTTTGATAATAAACAATTTGAAACTGCGCGTAATAACACAATATCATATTTTGCAAATTCGTTTTGAACTAGGATTTGTATGAAAATTTGGTATCTCCATCTTTATATGCCCAATTAGACTATTAGTACTCTATGATATAAACGAGAAATCCGGAATGTAGGTTAACAGCCATGGAGGTTACAAAAAACTCAGTAAATTTAAGTAATATGTAAATAAATAAATAAATAAATAAATAAGTAATGGGCCATTATTTGTCTGTTGATGTTAATGTATTGTATTGCCTTTTAAAGGTCAATTGGTACTCGAAAATTGAGACTGGTAGTTGCAAGTTGCCGTTGTTATAATTATGTTTTGAAGTAATTTAACGGGTTAGCAATTTAGCCAAATTTTGCACGAACACGATAAGACACTGAGCCTAGAACATGAACAAATCCAGTCTTTCAAGGATTCATTTAAAGAAATTCGGAATTTCCTTAAATAAAAAAAAAATGATTTGTTGATCATTTATAATGAGAACGTTCTAATTTAAAAGAAAAAGTTCAACCTTACTTTTTGGTTTTAGTTTTTTTTTCATTATATGAAGTGAATCCATGAACCTAATACCCTAACAGGACTGAGTACTTGTTTCAAAAAACGTGAAGAACGAGAAGTCATACTATTCATTTATATTATTTACATTTATATTATTTCATCTCTGTCTAAGTAGGGTAACCATATTTAAAAATAATTGATTGAGACCACGTGTAGTAAAAACCGTATTCAAAACATTTATTTTATTGGTTTAAAGTCTTCTGCTTTAAAATGGCGGCTGCAGACTACTGGATTTTTGCACTTTACTGCGTTTCCTAAAACTTCTAACCATTTTCTTCGGATATTTTCAGTTTTTGGAAGACTGTAATGTAAAACCCAATATCATGGTTACTCTAGCGGTATCAAAGTAAACATGTATCATTTCTCCGAGAAAACGTTGTAATTATGCCTTACCTATGAAACGATATCCCACAATTCCCAAAAATTTGGCTTCTGCAGCCCTTCACGCTGCATGCTTTAACCATTTTTGCAAAAAATTATTAATTTTACAATTTAGTTTTCAAATGTCGCGGCCGTGGCGCCATTTTTAGATAAAAGGGTTACCAGTTTGCAAGCATAAGAATAATCCCAACTTTATTATGGAATGATTGATCTTATATTTACGGATAAAGCTAAATGTAAAACATAAATAAACCTAACAAAAAAAAAGTGACGGACTTCAAATGTAACTGCAGCCATTCGCTAAAAAGCTTAAAATAATTATAAAATGACCGATGGTACCGAAATAACACTCTTTCCGCCTTCTTTCTTCCTGAAAAATATGTTCTCTAGAAGTCGGCGCTCTTATATTGGTTTCTGTGTTGCTATAACCAAGGGAACGCGGTGACTTTTAAAGAACATATTTTTGAGGAACAAAGAAGTCGGAAAAAGTGTTATTTCAGTACCATCGGTCATTTTATAATTATTTTTAACTTTTTTGCGAATGGCTGCAGTTACATTTAAAGTCGGTTACTATTTTTTGTTAAAAGTTTATTATTTTACATTTTTTAGTGTTGACGGGTCAAATTGTGTAATGTGGATAGTTCTTGTAAACGCGCTGTTAATATAGAACGAAGGACAAGTAATAATTGGTTATATTTAATAAATACCCTGTAATCAGCACCCTAATACAAACTGATTGCCGTAATCTCAAGTTATGTGCTGTCACCCGTTGAGGAGTTCTATGGTAATGAGGCCAAGATCAAAGTTCAGGTGGAGAAATTACAATTTACAAGTAGTACTCGGCAATCACTATCCTAATACAAAGCGATTGCCTTAATCTTGAGTAGTATGCTGTCTTTCGTTAAGGAGTTCTATGGTGGTGAAGCCAGGATGGAAGGTCAGGTGGGTATTGTGATAATTTCCAAGAAATGCCCGACAATCAGCACCCTACCAAAGTGATTGCCGCAATCTCGAGTTAAGTGCTCTTATTCGTTAAAGAGTTCTATGGTAATGACTTAATAAGACCAGGATCGAAGGTCAGGTGGAAGATTGACAATTTCCAAGTAATACTCTGCGATTAACATCGTAGTACAAAGCGATTTCCTTAATATCAAGTGGTACGCTGTTACTTTCTGAAGCGTTCCACTGCCTATCTCTGAAAACTTTCATCAGATCATGGTCAATCTTAAAATGGGACCTACCTTGAAGAAAATTTTTCCAAACAAAAAAAGAATCATTCAATTCAGTTCAGAATTGACGGAGATAAGGAATAACATACCCCAAAAAAAATACAGTCGAATTGAGATCCTCCTCTTTTTTTCAAGTCGGTTAAAAAAAAAGAAATGTCATGAACAAGTATTTACTAAAAGCTAAATACTATAAAGTCGTTGAAAAACTAAATCGTGAAAAACTCAAGCCTACCATCGCAATTTGTTTTTTTTGTGATGGCAACTGTGCGAGTAGGACACGGGCATCGACTGTGTGTTGTCCCGCTCGGCACGTTTTCTCTAGTTGATTATGTCATAATAAAATAACTTTTAACTGTATGAAATAGAGTCTATTTTTCTACGCGTAACATCCTTCAGTGCACAATCCAGTTTAGGTATACATCCATGAGTGAATCTATTATAATCTATGTCCGGTCACGACAGACACTCGCTTGCTTGAGAACGAATTCGGAAAGAACTCGGAAAGAATTCAAAACATATCGCGTATCGAGATAATTCACTCAAGTCGATCCGTTTTAAATAATTGATTACAAAGTCCGCCGTTTGTGTCGAGTCAATACTGACCAGAAAATGGTATCGTTCTATCGGGGAGTACATCAGACTAATTAGTCAAATATTGACGTTTTGCGGGGCTTTCCCGATGCAGTGCAATTAGGGTAATGTCGACACAGCCCAACTAGGGTTGGCAGATGGAAAAATGAAAAAGGAGAACAAATCAGTGCTACTAAGCAAAAAAAAGAGCACTTCAGAAAAATAGGAGGAGGAGAAAAATAAAACGATACAAATATTTTTTTACGATAAATTTGTTAGACATTTATTAGAACTACTTTTTCAAGCTGATATTTGTATGTCTTGACAGTGTAACATATAAGGTCTTTCAATTTAAATGGAAAGTAATTTCGGGGGTGATTCAGTATCGTTAATACATCACACTCCACTGCAAAGTACTTTTTTTTGCGCGAACTTTGTCTTCACTTGTCCATGCAAACTGAGTCAGCTGATCGGACCACTTTGTACTGAGAAGTGAAAAAAAAGTTTGCGCAAAAAAAGTGCTTTGGAATGTGATGTATTAACGTAACTGAATTACCTCCTAAATTACTTTCCATTTAAATTGAAAGACCTTAAATATATGCGTGGTCATGCGTGCAGCATAACCATATTTCTCAGTACCGATCTGAATTAAACTGGCTCAGTATCCGAAATCGACGCAATGCACATGTTTTAACACTTCTATACAATATCCTTAATGACCCCCTTTCTCCCCCTTATCTCAAAGACAGATTTACTTACCTTCTCTCGCTTGATCGCCTTCAGCGGCCTAGTAAAGCTCTTCTCCTTCGAACTCCCGAACACAAGTCAGATATGTACTCTTATTCGTTCACTGTATCAGCAATCCGTCTCTGGAACAATCTGCCCTTGTGTATCCGAGAATCACCCTCAACTAATGTTTTTAAAAATAAAGTCTTCCTTCACTATTTAAAGATGCAAAATTGTTAAAATTGTTATCAGCTCTATTTGTCGTTCCCGAGTCAATTTTAGAATTACGTCCAATATTTATTTTATTATGTAATATATAAGTATTTTTAATATCTTATTTATGTATTGTATTATATTCTTATTTTATTATGTTTATTTAGTATAAATCTCCCATTTCCCCTATTTAATTCCCAACGTTTGAGTGCTTTCTCCTAATTATATATTCTTGGCACTACCCTAAATTATCCTCAACACCTAAGGTCAACTGGAAGATAATGCTAATTAGCATTAAGTTCGCCTTTGTACTGTTTATTTTAATGTGCAATAAAGAATTTTATTATTATTATTATTACAATGGGTGAATGTGACAGCGATACCACAACTTCACGCGAGATAAGGTATAGGCATACACTAGCATAAGTATAGGTTAAGTTTTAATATTAATTTTAAGTCAGGGTTCAGCAGAATACCAGCGCTGTAGCCCCTACTGCAGCATTAAGCTGAGCTGTAATCCTTTTTTATTTACCACTGTTTTCCTAATGTTATATTTACTCGTACTGTTTGTTAATTTGTATTGTTTGTGATTTTGAATGTTGATATGTATGTTTTTTCTCGTGTCTGTGGTATTTTAAAATAAATTACTTTTCTTTCTTTCTATAAGTAGGAGAATGTACCATGCCGTGTGAGCTGATTAAGTAGTGTCGGTATCGTAAGTGCAAAATTTGAAAAAACAGGACAATTGATAGGTGAGGGAGGATGGGAGGACAAATTGTGAAAAGGAGGACATGTCCTCCTTTAGGATACCATCTGGCAACCCTAAGCTCAACCAGCAATGGTTGATGTGGATTGTACCTCTAATCATAATGGAAATAAGTTCGTCTCCAACAAGAAGATTTTTATATAAATCAATTGCGTTAAAAAAGCTAAAAACAGTAGGAAGATTATTTTTTTGGATATTTAAAAAAATAACAAGTTAGCTTATAGGCAAGTACATATTGTGACGTCATCGTACACGATTTCATACAAAAAGTTATAAATATCGTAATAGAAGGACAAACCAACAAACACAGTTTCGCATTTATAATAGGGGTACGGAAATTCAGATTATGACGTCATCAACGTGATGTACATATCTTTAAGAGCGCAACGGCCTTTTTACACACACAAACACGTTTTTATAACCCTTGTTTGAAGTAGTAAACAATTAAATTAAAATCTAGGGAAATATATTGGTATTATTGGGGATATTTACTAGACTGTGTACACGATGGAAACACGATGTCATAAAGTTGGCTCGATAGAATAAATTCGCAAAGTTACCTCTTTTCGAGTAATTTTTTCCTCTTTTTCCCTACTTTTTTAAATAAATAAATAATTTGATATGATGATTCATTTACTAAAATAAAGTTCATAGATAACTGGAGCGTTTATACACGATGTAATATAATGAACGAACAATATAATGAAAATAACAACGAAAAACATAGAAAACGTGCAAAAGTTTGGTTTTTTCTTCACTCTTTACACATAAAGAAAAAGATAGAGACAAAGGCAAACGCTCGGTGCGCCCTTAATCGGTGCGTCAATCGGTCTAGCTTTTGATTTATTCCACAGACAGACAGTAGCCGAATTTTTGCTAAAACGGTTTCCTTTTTTTTTTACCGAACCTAAAAAGGTGACAGATGACTTGATTTCGTCCTCAACTATAAGTGGTGACAGTACGGGAGACGAGGGTGAGATATGGTAATCATCAGTTTCATTTGACGTAAAGAACGGGTTCCGTTAGAGCTTTTAAATAATCTCATTTGATACTTCACTACATACAGTGCTCCCAAAGTAATAATGCGCATACAAATCTTCGCCACTGTTCGGCAAAGTTCGTATTTCCTTACAATTTCTATACAATCAATAAGGTCACGTGGTACGTCCGGTCGCTCAGCTATAGATTTGTATGCGCATTATTACTTTGGGAGCACTGTACACATTTTATAAAATATGACATTTGTATCGATTCGGCGCAACACGACTTAACTTATTTGTCAGGACTAAGCTTAATTTAAGTGTTCTGTATTTTTCTTTCTGTATCATAAACACAAAGACAGAACACTCAAAATAAGGTTAGTCCTGTCAAATAAGTTAAGTTGTGTTGCGCCGAATCGACACCATTATCAAAGATTTGCTGTTCAGCTTCAAGATACCGAATTTTGGCTCAATCGCCCGAGACGACGATGTCAAACGGACGAAATTTCACATTATTTTAGTATACACATTTTAGTATATTAGTTTATACATTTTAGTATAGTAAATTTAATGATGCGTACATCTAAAACGATATTGACAATATATTTTTAAGAGTGGTTTAGCAGCCGAAATGTGAAAAATCTGTCTTTTCCTAATTAATCGACACAGAACATTTATATTCAAAATTTACTCAATAGTTCCTCAACAAAACCTTGTTTCCTATGTTGTATGCTGTCATAGCAAAGTCTATAAATTTGAATTTTTGAAATTTAATACTTAAACTGTGTTACTACAAAACGGTGTTTAACTTTAGAAAGTGTTTAAATCTGTTGCTGTCACTTTTTTACGATATAAAAGAAAAGGTGACAACAACAGATTTAAACACTGTTGCCTCTTTGTCTCTTGATCTTTCTCTGTTTGTAATTTTAAATTAGCATGCATAATATCGTCAAGACATGAATCCTCGAGGGGATTTCAGAGGTGTTCCAAAGTGTGAACTGTGGCAGTTAATGTGAATCCGTACCTCCATTTTAAATGCGAAAGTGTGTCTGTTGGTTTGATGGTTTGTCCTTATTTCACGCAGCAACGGAGCAACGGATCGACTTAATTTTTGCATATAAATAGTTTATATGTCGTAGAGTGACATATGCTAATATTTATCCCGGGAAAATGCAAACAAAATCAGCGCGGGCGAAGCCGCGGGCAGAAGCTAGTAATATCTAAAATAATAATTATTTCATAAATTGACAATATGGAAACACGATTTTTTTTTTCGATAAATATCTACTCTGCTAATAATAATATTTCTCTACATGTAAAAAACATATATATATATATACCTTTTTTTTCTTATGCGTCTGCATACCCCAGTATTAGTACACATAAACACATTTATGGCTACAATGTTATTTCCCTGAAATACTTCCCAAAAAACATGACAAAAATGTTCAATAAAGCCATATATCATTGCCAAACTTCGTTCCCATGTGTTCAGAGCACATAAAGCGACACGGAAACTAATTTTCATACAAAAAGAAATAAACTACTGGCGCCCGCCCGCCCGCCTTACCACAGCGTCGGGCGTGAATATATAGTTCCCAAGAGTTGGCGCGATCGACTGAGTTACTTTATGTGGCTCTACATATATGACAACTTTATGTTTTATATTTTAGGGGTCTATTGTAAAATAAAAATCCTTATTACAATAAAAAAACCTTACACTTTTCGTGTCTTTAAACAAATTTACTCAAATATTTAGTCAACACTGATCCGAAAGCCCATTTAGTCACCAAAAGCCCGTATTATAAATACCTTAAAACTAACCTAACTGTTCACGCTCGACGTGAGCACACGTTGATGGACGGAGTTTAATACTAAAAATAACACGAAAATATTGTATGGAAATTAGAGCAACTGCTAATGCAGTGGTGCACTAATTGATTTGTAAAAGTTACTAATACAAGACACAACGGTTATACACGTCCGACGTTGGAAGTTTCCAGATTATAATTTTCATCAGAACTGCTGTTCCGCTTCATCCGACGATACTTCACTAAACAATTTTGATACATTTTCATCATTTTGTTCATATGACCGTCCAAATCTTGCAGATTTGCGTCTCGACATCTACATGACTAAAGCATATGTTAAGTAAGTACCTAACTATTACTCATGTATCTATTCCGAAGTCATGATACACATAGAAAAGCCTGGACAAAATTCTTGGGCAGTTAGTACTCAATCGTACATTAACATGAAATATTATGTAAATAGACGATTATTTACCGGTCTTTTGCATAAAGTAAATAAGTGACACATGTTTTACATCATTTTAACTATAAAACAATACACTCAAGCGAGAAAAATCCATACTTACGCTTTAAAAACTTGTCATCGGCGTAAAGCGCGCCAAACAGAAAAATACGTTTGTACCGTGGCGCACACGTGGCCTGCCTGCTTGGGCTCGCTATACAAAATAGCAACGTTATTTGCAGTTGTGTGCGTAAGATAGTGACAATTTCTTATTCACATACTAAATCTTTTACAAGTGTGCAAACTATGCTCGTGATGCACCGGAGAGAGCTCCGGAGCCTTTATAAAGAATCACAACAAAAGTTACTCTATTTCAATCAAGAAAAAAAAGGACTGCAGGTACCATTGTGACTATATTTGCAGAGAAAGTGGGGACTGCTTACAAAGTTGTTTTGAAGTTGTGTTGCTAACGACGTCATAAGCAGTCCTGTTCATCATCGTGTTAATTTTTGAACACCGCTGTGCGCAGGATGGGCAATGCTTCCAGGATGACCGCCGGGAGTGGCAAAGTCCTGAAAAGGCTTATGTCCAGCAGTGGACGAACTAGGCTGATGGATGGATGGATGGAAACGTGGTTGTACGAGTGTGGACACTTCACACTACGTACTCGAAAACGCCTCTGACACCTCTGCGAAATACCCTTCAGTCACATATGAAATTGCCAAAACTTTCTTACAGATTCATGAGTTCAAAATTCTTGTAATTCAATAGCTATTTCAATTAAATGTTTTTTGTTTGAAAGGTGATTTCAAGGTTGTACATTTACGTATTAAATTTTGTTTAATTTTCAGTTTGATTATAAAAAAATAACTCTTCAAAAACAATTTATCCTAAATGCCATCCATTTCGTAATAATTTTTACCGCTGACACTTTCAAAAATTCAACTATTGTTGCTGTTATCTTAATGTTGTCTCATTCAAACACAAAAGAAACTATATAATTTGGATTTGTCAGTACAAAAGAAATGCAAAAATGTTAGTACTGAAAATTGAGTTTCATAGAAATTCTCTATAGAAAACGACAATTTCATAGGTAAAGACCTAATATTAATAACCCAATTACGTCACTCACGTACTTAACAACGAGTAAACGTGTTACCGTGCCGTATGTTTGTTACTATTTCACGTTCAAACAACGTAATTTAATTGTATAAGTCGTGACAATTCTGAAAATAAACATTTTAAATGGCAGACGTTTAAATTAAGGTGGTAAACTGTTTAATGTTTTAGACAGTAATAAATTAGGTTTCTAGCTGTTTGTTTAGGGGTAGTGCATTCGTAACGTCGCTGGACTTACAACCTTGAGACCCGGTTTCAAATCCGGGGCGAGCAAAAATTTGTTTTGTCGAATTTATCTGTGTATATTTTACCTACCTCTTGATGAACGATAAAGAGGTAAAGTTACCTAAAAGCGTGTATTTGTACTTTTTGAGACGTGAAAATTGTCGATGAAAAGAAGGTGCACTGTAGTGTTGACTTTTCCAAGGGCAGTCTATTAGAAAACATTGCAAGCAACCCTCGTTGGGCATAACAAAACAAAGATTTTATCTCGGTTCGCTATGTCCATTTTTATCTTGGTTCACTATGTCTATTTTTATCTCGGTTCACTATGTCTATTTTTATCTCGGTTCACTATGTCTATGTGTAATATATATATATATATATTTAAATGTATATATATATATATAATATATGTGCCGTATGTCAACGATAGAATGGTGAAAATTAGGTTTACTCGCTTTTACCTAGAATTTTTCTGAAACTCTTTGGTAAAGTCCAAAAATTCGGCATTTTTTCGTAAACATCTACGCAGAATTTTTGGTCTTTACCCAAAGAACTTTGGTAATTCTAATTCGAATCCGAAACGGAACATTTATAGTTTGATAATTTATCTACATAACTTAAGAGTCTATAGTACTTGACCTTGAGCACGTCATTTTGCATCAAATAGAACTGATTTATGAAGTTTAATGATTGTTTAAAATAGCGCGCTTACGACAACCAGAGCTACGCGCGCATTCCGCTCGTTTTAGTGAACAAACCTTTTTTACGGTGAAAATAATGCTTATTTTTTAAATGTGAAACCTTTTGAGCGAGCTTATAGTAAGATCAGTTACTATGCATAGTCTCATGGACTAATTTAAAGTATTAAATTAGCCGTCTAGTATTTGGTTCGGAAGTAATTCTTTTTGTCTATCTTTAAAATATAATGAAATTAAGTTTTTGCCACATTCTGAGTGTAGCATTAGTCCTAAGGTTTACCATGTATTTATTTCAGAGTGATTGGTTAAGGCCCTTAATACCGCCAAATGGGTACTTTCTAAAGCCTACTCCTCTTTTATGGCCAAACCAAAAATATTGAAAAAATGTATTATGGATTATCAACTCTAGGACAACATATGCAACATTTTTCTTTTTCGTACCACCAAAACTTCTATATGAAAAATTGTTTCAACTGAATGGTGTTTTTTGGCTTGAATTTCCTACTGCTCCTAAGCGGCTTAGGTGATTTAATTCATTTATGCTTTGATAAATAGATAAACTTGATAGCTATAAATATAACATAGAATTATTCAATCGAACAATGACGCCCATGTGAAAAGTATTATTATCTCCTATTTCGCCCTATCAAGGACGCAGCGAGCGTCGTAACAGCCACTATGCATTGCGCGCTGATATGAACGTTATTTCAATGTCGTTTCCGTTGATATTTGTAGTGACAAATATCGAGCTGCTAATTTGGCGATGGTAATCGCCTTAAGTATTGTTGGAGTATGCGAAGTAATGTGAGGTATTTATAGACGCTTAAGAGCGGTATCGCAGGCGGATTGTGACATATCGGCCTTTTTCTAATTAATCGAAACAAAACACTTAAATTTAAAATTCACTCAATAGTTATTCAACAAAACCTTATTATCTATGTATTGAGTTTCCATTGGTTTCCGTAAATAACATTTTCAGAAATAATTTAAAAAAGTGTTGAAATTCTTATTTACAGAAACCAATGGAAATTTTGTGAATGCAGCATACACAATACATAGGTAATAAGGTTTTGTTAAATAATTATTCAGTCAATTTTGAATTTAAGTGTTCTATTTCGATTAATTAGAAAAAGGCCAGTATTTCACAATCCGGCTGCGAAAATGCTCGTAAACAGTCTTTCCTAAAATATATAAGTAACAATTTCCTTGATTGATAAGTTCTTTTGCCAAAAAACTTAAAGAAAGATTGTAACAGAAGGCTCAAACATTAACTTAGCTACAGCCTCCATGATAAAGTAATTAACGAAATGCTACCGAATGTTTCTACGTTAATTAAGGAATCGAGCATTACTCTTTGTTATTCAGAGCCTTTGTAAATTGACTGTGAACTTGGATAAAAACAAAAGGGGGAAGATACGGTACCCGCTTCCCACGCGTGGTGCTACAGAAGCAAGTCCAATGGACTAGGTTTGATTCGCTTGTCAAAGCTCATTGCTCTATCTCTGTCGGTGGCGCTTGTTCATACAGCAGGCCCATTTTTCAGTTGACGATGTCAGAACGTACCGTATCTTCCCTCTTTTGTTATATCAGTGACTGCGAAGTAATTAAGAAAGGGGCTAAAGTGTGTAGTGTCGTTTTTGGGTCAATCGATATAACTATTTAAATTAATCTTCAAGATGAATCCGAGCCACTATCTGGATTTTGGTCTATTGTTTTAGCGGTAATGATAATTAAGAGGTTAAGGGTTGATTCAATTGATAACTCTCATGAACTAGATCTCACCTTTAAATAATGCGCATAAACTGTTCTTTTACTGTATTTTAGTAGTTTCTACTACCATAAACATGAAATTTAGCTGTGAATCCATCAAACATAGTATTTCGTGCATCTGAAACATAAGTTAAGACATGGGGACACGAGTGCTTGTTTACATAATTTAAGACATGGGGACACGAGTGCTTGTTTACATAATTTAAGACATGGGGACACGAGTGCTTGTTTACATAATTTAAGACATGGGGACACGAGTGCTTGTTTACATAATTTAAGACATGGGGACACGAGTGCTTGTTTACATAATTTAAGACACGGGGACACGAGTGCTTGTTTACGAAACAAACGAAGTTCTTTCTGTCTAATTATGTTCAGTTGCATACAATACTTCATCTACGACCATCAACAATGTCGTCTTTATTTATCATATTTTGAAATAACAATTTTACGAAAAATGAGAAGAACACTTGTTCATGAACCTTGGGTGCATCGTCCCGGTAATGCTGCCTTGAAGGCCACTCAGGATAAAGGGCGCTTGGCTAAGACAATGAGGTCGGGACTTATTTCTTGTTATAATAAATTGAACCAATCGCAGCGCAGAATTGCGGTGTTTTAATTTAATATTAAAACATCGGATACACAATCTAGGTACTTATAAAACTGCTTTTAATGTTGCAATTACCTTATTACAGTATGGGAGTAGATAAACTAATTTAAATTCATGTCTATGGCAATATCTAATTGTGTTAAATTTGCTATACAATATGTCACAAGTAAATTGTCAAAGCCGTGAAATTATAATTTCATTAGGTTAGGTTAGACATAAAAAACCAAACAAAAACTTACCGTGAAATTAATTTCATGGCTCTGACAATTAACCTGCGACACAAATCTCTTGAAAAAATCAGTTTTTCATATAAAAGCATCATAATTATTTTTGAAAGTTCGTTCCAAATCTGAAGAATAGTGTTGCTAGTCCCTATGAAACTCTATGCAGCGCGGCGGGCGTTTGTTGTATTTCGTTCCATAGAACGCCATACATTTCTTGTTTTCACATTCACATCGTCCCGTCCCGTCCCACCCGGGGCACTTGCTATGTTAAGCCTCGTACACGTACAGTGGTGATCACATCAACCTATACACATTGGATGTTGTGTCTTTCTTATATCTGTATATTACTGCAAGTGATCTCCACTGTACATAATACCTCCTGACGCGTAGAGATTGCGGCGTAGCGGGTCTACAAAGCAAGAGAAAACGATAGGTTCGTAGCACTTGCTACGCCGTAGCAAAAAGAAGATCCAAGGGAGTTGAGCGACTGATGGCGTCGTTTCATAGGTCTATAAGTAGGAAATAAGGATTTTAAAGCAGGAAAAAAGGGTTTTCTAAGTAGGAAATAAAGGTTTTTAAGCAGGAAAAAAGGGTTTTCTAAGTAGGAAATAAGGGGTTTTAAGCAGGAAATAAGGGTTTGTAAGTGGGAAATAAGGGTTTGTAAGTAGGATATTAAGGGCTTGTAAGTAAGTATTTGTTTCAACCTGATTGATAACAATCAAAATCACCTATCGTCTTCTATAGGTAGATTAGCCTGGGCTAAACTAGTATAAATGTCTAGGCCTAGGCCAAATTAATTTATCCTAAAATCGGGTTTGGCTGGTAACATATAAATAAAATTTAAACAAAAAATAAAATTCATTTATTTCAGGCACTTATTCAGACCCATAATTAATTTACAATTACATTGTACTATAAATAATAAAATTATAATTTTAATTTAAACAAATTATGTCACAATAGTAATTATTTACTTAAAACTAATTTATTATGAAACTAACTATTAAGTTCATTAAAATATATTAATCGGATAGAGAGTGAGGAATATGGCAACTGGGTTGCTTTGGCATTTTACATATATTGTCATTATTATTACTACAGCAAAAAGTTTTGGAATATTGAAAAACTGTCAAAAATGAAGCTATTTCAATGTTGTTATTACAATTCATTATTCGCTTATGAAACGTGGTCTTAAATCTACGCATGAGGGCAAAAAAATCATTGACCCTCTTCTCGGCGAACATGCCAGACCCACTACACCGCCAGGGCAGTTTTAGCATTGATCAAAAAGCATTATTATACTGAACACGCAGTGTTCATGGCACTCTGCGTATAGTTCCACCAAAGATGACTGCTGTAGAAAGCCTGACAGTACGCCTGAAAGAGGGTGATTTTTAACTGACTCGAGGACTGGGATAATCTTCTAGCTAACATATTACTCTTCATATCAATAGAACATCTTTGTCGCTATATAATATATACATATATTATAACACCAGTAAAGTTGCTCACCAAATTCTTGGCAACAACAAAATGTACGCTAATGTGTTCCCGCGGGTTCCGTTTTAACATTTTATTTACATAGTAAACCCTCCAGAACGTTAGCTTTGCATATGCGGCCACGTAGTAATCTGCTGACAAATTGTACGGTTTGCATATAAAGGTTAAATAGAACATGGAAAGGCTCATTTTACGGCATCTGACGTCATGGGATTTGCCTTTTACCATTGGCTCCGTTCACGTTAAAAAAGGAATTAACTTCGGGAGATTTCTTCAACCTGTTTCTCGCTGTATTTATTTTTTAATAATAGGTCCTTAAGTACGCAATTACTGAATTTTCTTTACAGGTTCATGAGTTCATAATACCTGTAATTCAATAGCTATTTCCATTATTTGTTTTTTGTTTAAAAGTTGTTTTCCAGGTTTTACATCTACGTATTAAATTTTGTTTTAATTTTCAGTTTGTTAATCAAAATTCGTCCTAAATGTCACCTATTTCCATGATATGATTTGTAATATTTTTACAGGTGACATTTATAAAAAATTAAATTAATGTTGCTGTTGGCTTAATGCTGTCTTATTCATGCACAATCTTTTTCATAAAATTTGGATTTGTCATTTCTAAAAAAATGCAAAAATGTTTGTACTGAAAACTGAGTTTTCTTCAAATTTTTCATTAAAAACAGCAATTTCATTCTTCCTTCCTTCCATCAGCCTAGTTTGTCCACTGCTGGACATAAGTCTTTCCAGGACTTTGCCACTCTCGGCGGTCATCCTGGAAGAATTGCCCATACTCACACACGCTGGGCAGGCGGGTTGGTGAGCGCGGTGCCGGAACCCTCGCACCAGTATAAGGCCCGGCTATTAGGGATGGATATACCGCCATCCATCGGTCCCAGGCATGGTGGGCCTCCTGGTTTTTTGCCTGTGAGCTGTCCTCTTACTCTCCCCCGAATTACTTCGAGGGGGCCTCCAAGTAAAATGGTGGTACCTCCACAGTCGAGCCCGGCATCAGCTCTACCACCAGTTCATAATTAGTGACCTATTATTATTGATAACGATTACAATGTTCAGCAGACGATTGTAATGTCATAATATAAAATAATAACGGTTTAAACACGGACGTAGGGTTTAAAGTGTTCTATAATATTTAAAGTGTTCATCAATTTGTTTATTCATTATGAAGTTATATAGGTATGTACGTCGTGGTACATCATAGAGTTGGGCAAATCATGATCTGCTTAGGTATATTTCTGTGAAGACTTGAGGGTTGCCTCGCTTTGCTCTGCTTCGGTTGGTTCCCCAAATTCTTTTGCACCGCTCGTCGTCGCAGTCACACCGATTTCTGAGTTTTGACTTTATTATTATTTTTTTTTTTAATTTATTTACGAGAAGTTGGCTAACCTGCAACCTTTCCTGTATACCATAAATATTATACTTTTTTTCCACTGTTTAACGGCTCTGGATACAGTCCTTTCGAGCCAATCATAATTTAAAGTTCACAAGATTATATTTGTTTTACGAGTATTTCCTCACACTATGCATTGAAAAACGTAGTATGATACACGGCCGTAAGATACTCGCTATGCTCGTGTTTTAAATCGTCCTCGTAATTTATTCCTTTTCGTCCTTGTAGCATAAACTACTATAAACATTTTCCTTGACCAGAAGTCTATACAATATTTTCCAAGGCTTCACTGCAGACGTCAAAAAAACGGAGAGACAAATAAAAGGACAACCAAATATAATGATATAATATAATTGATTATATAATCAACCATTATATTCCAGATTATAAATCTGAATTGTAAGGCGTATTATTCTTGACACGACATTATGCAAAACGTGACCCAGGCTAAAATATGCAATTTAAATTTAAAAGAGGCCGTTTTACACTAAACAGCGGTGTTGTAAAGCATGGTGCGATTCATAAAGTTCCTAGGCCGTAATGTTTTCATCAACGACGTCTAAACAAGATTTGGTAGCTTTATTAGTAACATAAAACTTACTGTAACATGCTTACTATTATAGTGGGGCTCTGTATTGTTTTATTGCCATTCAAATTAACCTTTTGTATTGTCAGTAAAAAGAGTAATAGCATTTTCTGTTCTAAAAAGTTTATTCTGTTTTATTCAGAAAAATCTTAATTCTTTTAGTATTTTGAGTAGATAACAGTTACTGTGTATTTTTCATATTTTGTGGCCTTCCTTATGCTAAGCTATTTAAGCCACTTGAATGTAACCTCAGGCGGCTTTAAGCCTTTTAAGGATTAATTTTATATGAATAAGGATTACTCTATTATTTTAGGGTTAACAGAGCGGTTGTTTGAATATTCATAGAAAACTCGCAGGTTTGCTCTGCAATGTTGTACAAATTAAATTATATTTTTTGCACGAAGGGGGAAACTGACAGTTCGTGATAGTGGGAATTGCAATGTTTTAAAGTTCACGACAATGTGAAATAGCTCTTGCAACATAGGAGTTAAAAGCGCATTTCCCACTACTACGAACTTTCGGTTTCCTCTTTCTTGCAAAAAACATAGTTTTAGAGTCTTGACATAATTTTACGTTGTTGTTTTGATGTGGATACTTCTTCGTTCACATTTTGTATGAGGAGGCATGTTCAGAACTTGTACGTCACTTCTGGAACGTCTTTTATTAACGAAGAATAATAATAATAATTTGACTTTTGATTATTAGTACAATAGTGTAGATACCAGTTAGTCAGCTCTCCTGGAGGAGTAAGTTAAACGGCCGAGAGCGCAGGGTGAGGACTTTTGTATATGAGTCCAGGAGGGATAAGTATGGCTGAAGCACGCATAGTGTTTTTCTCAAAAATAAAACGAGATATTTTATAGTAAGTATATAGAAAAAGGAGATTATCAAAGTAAAATGAACTTACTAAGCAAGATTGAAAGAAACTTTGCTCATATTCGGCCCAAATTTCGTTTGACAGCCGTTAAATGTTAAAAACTGTCACTGGTCAAAATGTACTTCTAATACCGTTAATTTATGAGTCCAAACACGGGGAATCTAATATCATCCGTTTCGGAGATAAGTTTTGCGGAAAGTTTTGCGGAAAAACTGTCAAATACCTGTCAGTTATCAAAAAGTGTCCAATTTGAACACCTCAAATGCCCCTTCATAACGAGTTTCATGCGAATCTGCCCACTTTTTAGTACCCCTCAAAACCTGTTAGATGTCAAACTTTTTATTTTGGCCATGTAGCCCCAGCCAAACAATTTATTACAGTCTAAACCTGGAGTCTCTAGCATTAGCCGTTCAGGATACACGGCCTTTCAAAATGTTGCCAAAAAGATTATTTTTCTTTTCGACTTATTTTTTCACTAGATACATCTCGTAGAGCCCTTTTTCACAATGAACAAATGTGTGAAAGTAAAACACCAATCAAATAACGATTTTTTTTTTGTAAATAAGAATGTCAAATATATAAAATATACAATTTTGTCGTAGATCATAATGAGATCATGGATCATAGCATTAAATGAAATAATATTAAATTATAATAAGGATAGTCCTATTAGCAATATTTACTGTAGGTACCTAATTTTAGTTCTTTCCTAACTTTTTTTTCTGTCTGCCTTTTAATTTTATTTATTTTTTATCCTTATTTTTATCTACTCGCGGAAGATCGATGAAATTATAATTTTCGTTTAGTTGTAGGTACCTAATTGTTATATAATCTGGGTTTTATTTGCACAAAACATCCTCGAAGGCACAAGGTTAGCCTTTCTATACCTTTCTTAGCCGGTGTTTTTGCCTACCTGCCAAAATTCAAGTTTTTTTTTATAAATTTCATGATGTTACCTATAATTTATAAAAGCATGTTTGTTATTTCACTTTTATAAATTAAGACGATTAGTAATTTCTTTTTGCAGAAAAAACACAGCAAGAAAACTATTATAATTTTGTATTTGTAATATTGTATTACAGAAAGACAAGATTAATTGAATATTTCTAGAAAAGCCTTAAAAAAAGTATGAAAGATGAGATAAGTGAGGAAAATATATCAACAATAATTAATTGGTTAAAGTAAAAGAGGGAAAAGTTCTGGGTAACTTCTCAAGAAATATGGTACGGCGATTAATTTTCTTATTCTTTCGACAAACAAAATTTCCTTAAAAGAAAAGAGATTTATTGACGATTGGTGTTCCAGTACTTAAGTAAGAAAGGAACATTTGTGTCTACTCATTGATATATTAATAATTTGCAATATTCCGCTAAAAAAATTGTCATGCCATTCAAAATGCAGACTGAAAAATGCCCTTCCCCCTGCATTGCATATTTATGGGTCGTCATCATATCGTAGAATTCGACATTTTACAATTTGCCTAGAAATATCGTAATTCTGTTAGGACTACTGAGGGTAGCCTCACTCTGCTCCGCTTCGCTCGGCTCCCAAAATATATTTACATTAAACCTCGCTCCGCACGTCGTCGTACCTATTTTTGACTTTTTGGTGAAAGATTTATGATTTCATACTTTACAACTTGCTGGATTCTACCAACTGACGACGGCATATCCATAAGTAGATTATGCGGGAGTATTATTGGCTAGTTCCCACGCTCACGCACACTTTAGCAACGTACATATAAGTGACGCATTACTACAACCAAGCTGGACGTCGCGTCGTGAGATGAAAAATACTGTATTTAAGGTGATATGCGAAAAAAATATGGGTGTTTCTTTTCTGTTTATTTCATGAAATACAAGGAAAATTTTAATAAATTTCTGCTGTATGCATTTTGACTATGTAATCTAGGGTTTTGAAATTGGAAAACATGTTTGGATACATTTTCCTCGATAGAAATAATTGTTGAAATGAGGTCTCTAATACACTTTTTCTCCTCGTTTGACGAATAGGAACCATATACAGAACTCAAACATATTTTATTAGGTGTGTTTCAATAATATCTAGAGATTTGATATTTGAAATTTTGCTAACTATATTAGTTTATTTAATAAAAATATAAAACCAACTTTTTTCCCTTTTGCCGTGAATCCGCCCCTCTCGCACTGCGCGATTTTTCACTTGAAATGACAGTGACAAAAATAAAATTCGCATAGCCTCTTAAAAGCGTTGAAAATGCAGTCCTTTGTGCCACCCACCTTAATCAAATAAATTTTAATTTCGTTCCCATTTCCAAGTCCATAACAACGTTGAGAAAATTTGAATACTTTCTGGTCATTACTCATTTACCCCTTCAACTGACGACGTCTCCATTTAGGTAATGGGTATTTTCTCACGAAGGAAAATCATTTTCCATCTACAAAATTAAATTAAAGAAAATAAAATTTGACAAAATTATTTTAGGTAATTCCGTGATTTTTCTGCAGGGTTACTCGAACTCTAACGCTGGGGCCACATTTGCGTCTCATCCATCCATCTATCAGTCTAGTTCGTCCACTGCTGGACATAAGCCTTTCCAGGACTTTGCCACTCCCGGCGGTCATCCTGGAAGAATTGCCTATACTCACACACGCTGGTTAGGCGGGTTGGTGAGCGCGGTGCCGGAACCCTCGCAGCAGTGACGCCGCTGCCAGTCACCAGTCTGTTCCATATAAGGCCCGGCTATTAGGGGTAGATATACCACCATCCATCGGTCCCAGGTATGGTGGGCCTTCTGGTTTTTTGCCTGTGAGCTGTCCTCTTACTCTCCTCCGAATTACTTCGAGGGGGTCTCCAAGTAAGATGGTGGTACCTCCACAGTTGAGCCCGACATCAGCTCTACCACCTGTGAATCTGAATCTTATCTGAATGTGAATCTGCGTCTTATTAAATGTATTCTTTATTGTACACACATATACAGAAACAGGGATACATATAATATTTACATTTAAACAATATGCACATTGGCGTGCTTATCTTTAAGAAGAGATTTTGCTCCAGCAAAACCAACAGGAAATAAGAAAACAAAAAAAAAAAATTAAACGAGTAATCATACAAGTGCACAAGGAGATTGATGCAAATTAAAAATATAAATATATAACATAAAAATAGCAATAATATAGTATTCAAATACTTACTATAAATACACACTATAAACTACAAATACAAAAAAAAAATCCCTGGCCGGGTCTACGGTATGGGTTCGGGCGGCTGATTGGATTTTACCTTGTATAATATATATTTTACCTATCATTTTAATCGTAAATATATTGCTACATAAATTAAATAAACCTTTAATTTAGTTCATGTACATTTATTATTTTAGTACATATATTTTCTTTATTAGATTAAATTTGACGTGTAAAAAGTGTATATATCCATACCTGCTTTGCAAAATAAACTATTTGAATTTGAATATATATATATATATATATATTTTTTTTTTTTTATTATAGAATACATAAATATTGATGTATATAGTATTATATTTACCTATTAAGACAGTGAGAGGTAATGTTCTTTCAGCTTTTTCTTAAAGGAAATTATAGTACGCAAGTCTCTTCGTCTTATAGTGTTAAATTCTACTATGCGTCTCAATTAAGGACAGGACCGTCAGTGGAGTTATCTATGTGGGCGATCACATTCTTTATTCAAACGCACAGCGGATTTTTGCGTGCATAACGCAGATGTAACCCCAGTATTAAGAGTCACTGTCACTCCAAGCGAAAAATCGCGCAGTGCGAGAGGGGCGGATTCAGGGTAAAAGGGAAAAAAGTTGGTTTTATATTTTTATTAAAAAAACTAAAATAGGTAGCAAAATTTCAAATATCAAATCTTTAGATATTGTTAAAACACACCTAATAAAATATGTTTGAGTTCTGTATATGGTTCCTATTCGTCAAACGAGGAGAAAAAGTGTGTTTGAAGACCTCATTTCAACATCTATTTCTATCGAGGAAAATTTATCCAAACATGTTTTCAAATTTCGAAACCCTAGGTTATATAGTCAAAATACATATACCAGAAATTTATTAAAATTTTCCGTGCATTGCATGAAATACACAGAAAAGAAACACCTGTATTTTTTTCGCATATCGCCTTAATGGCTCCTCCATTGGCCTATTCGTCTATTCATGTATTCGTGTAGCGGTATTCACGTATTTCGACGAATATTTGCTGTTTTTGTCAGCATCACATCACGTCATCCACAGATGGACATGCAATGCAAATATCCTTTGAAGCGTGACTAAAAACCGAAAGTGCACGAAAACGCGTATTTGGCAAATACAGCAAATAGCGAAAACGAATACACGAATAGCCCCTCCACATTCAGGTAAATACAGCAAATACACGAAAACGTAACGCCAAGTGAGGAGCCGGCATAAGGCAGAAGACAAACGAGCGTAATTTTGTGAGTTGTGTGTATATATTTGTGATTTACTTTTCTTTCTGCGTTCTTATACTGCAATGACATAATGTTAATTTATATCTCCTTGCGATGGATAAATCGCCAAGTGTTTAAACATAGAAATTTATTTCTGTCATAATTTGTATATGCAAGGTGAATTTGTGAACATCGTCCAAATTCATATTTGGGCCTTGGTAAGTGATCAGCATCATGAACCAATAACGATTTTTGTAAAATTCATAAAATGAAATTTCGACTCCCCATAGTGATTCACTCAGGACTGGGAGTGAATTACTAAGGGAAGTCGCACTTTCATCGTACAAATTTCACAAAAATTGTCATCGATTCATGATGGTGATAACTTACCAAGCCTTCAGTATGAATTTGGACGATGATCAAAAAGTCACCTTGTATTAGGTTTCATAATAACATTCGAGTTTGTTCCATCTGCCGAATACGCGACTCACAACTCACAAAATTACACTCCATTGGCTTCAGCCTTATTAAATGGGTTATTAATAGAATACTGAGACCGATTGTACAATTTTTTGAATTTTTGTCTGTGGATGCGGATGCGGTTTTTAGGGTTCCGTACACAAAGGATAACCAACGGGACCCTATTACTAAGACTCCGCTGTCCGTCTGTCTGTCCGTCTGTCACCAGGTTGTATCTCATGAACCGTGATAGTAACACAGTTGAAATGTTCACAGATGATGTATTTCTGTTGCCGCTATAACAACAAATACTAAAAAACAGAATAAAATAAATATTTAAGGGGGCTCCTATACAACAGACATGTTTTTTTTTGCCGTTTTTATAGATAATGGTACGGAACCCTTCGTGCGCGAGTCCGACTCGCACTTAGCCGTTTTTTTACTAATATCTTACTGATCCTGATCAACATGTGGTCGTCTTGTTTGGGGGGCTCAGTCGGAGCCATGAATCAAATTTCCAAACGTGAACACATATTATTTATTGTACGAGATACAGTACAATGATAAAAGGAGAAAAATTTACACTTGTGATGTCACAAAGATACAGAGTTGTTTTACGGAACTGTTTTTTTTTGGCTATGTCATACTCTTAAATGTACATTAAAAAAAAACTTCAAAATTCAGGAGTCGGAACACAGGAACACAGGAACACAGGAACCTGTGTCTCAAAGTTGAGAGGCCGGTTGACTACCGACTGAGCTATTGCTACTTTTGATAACACATCTGAATTAAAAATTACAATAAAACTTATATTAAACAAAGAATTTTGCCAAAGCGGCAAATATTACCATAACTTTGGTCAAAACTGCATCATTTGGCTACCAGCCAGGGCCATCGCACTTTTAAAAGAAATAAAAGGAAATATTTGAAAATAAAACTGCAAAACGCAAGTTGCACTCGCACATTCAGTATACCTTGCTTTTTTGTACTAGTTATAGATCGTTGACTTATATTTAAGACTATTGTTTGCAAAATCCAAAATCTAATAAAATATGCTTGAGTTCTATGCATGATTTTTATTCATCAAACGAGGAGAAAAAATGTGTTTCAAGACCTTATATTTCAATAATTATTTCGATCGCGGAAAATATAACGAAACATGTTTTCCAAAAATAAAACCCTAGATTATAAAATCAAAATGCATATTCCAGAAAATAATTATAATTTTCATGATTCAGAAAAAATACACCCCTATTTTACTTACATGGCCTCTTAAGGTGGATGCGAAAAATCTCGTTCGCAAACGCAAAACTTGTAATTGTTTTGCTTATTTAATAATAATAGTAGTTTATGCTACTAGTAATACCGAGTAATTTATTGCTTTTACGCCCGTGTATCATAATACGTTTTTCAATGCATAGTATGAGGAAATGAAAACAAATATAATCTTGTGAACTTTAAATTATAATTGTTTCAAAAGGACTGTATCCAGAGCCGTTAAACAGTGGAAAAAAAAGTATAACATCTATGGTACACAGGAAAGGCTGCAGGTTAGCCAACCATTGTAAATAAATAATAATAAAGCCCTAGGCCAAAATAATCGACTTTCTGTTCGGTTTTGATGCATAAAAAGTGGGCCTTTACGAGCACATGCATTGAAAAATATGTTTATACTACACCTGCTCGGAAAGTACCTTCTTTCTTTGTTGAAAACGATGCAGAAAATACGTCATTACTGTCATACAAATATGCGGGCGGCAAAAGTGTATGAAAATTCATTGTTAACGTGCTTGAGCGGGCAGAAAAAGTATATGCAAATCCATTGTTAACGTGCTTTTTTTTTTTTAAATAACATAAAGAATGAGCAAGTGGCCAAGTGGCCAGTATTATTTTGCGAACTCGTACATAAAACTCGAAAAATGATACTGGCCACTTGCTTTTCCTGCACATAATAAAAAATAAGAAGGAAATAAAAGGTTGGAAAAAAGGCGCGAAGACGTGATGGCGTCGTTTTTTTGTTTTATTGAAAAAATATTGCATTTTGGGTGTTTTGATCAACAATAGTGATAGGATATTGTGAATTAAAATCGCCGTAACCTGTGTAGTGTGTTGTTCAATGGAACAAAAGTGCGGGCTGTGCCTTTTCGTGTGTTTTTTCTAACCCTGTTGTATTTGCGTTACAAGGCTATCATTATAGCGGAAACGACAGGACAGTGACTTAGACAGGACAGACCTTTCAGATGATCCTCAACAGAAGAGGATAGTGCATATAAACATAAAAAACTATAACGTCAAACATGGCTGTATGGGCTAAGATCCCTTTGCCTTTCCACTTAGTGGGAAAATGAAAAAAAAAAAAAAAGTGACAATCGCACGCGAGTCAGTCGGTTTCTTTTATTGTATCTTGATTAAAAGTAAAATGATACTATTTCCTCGCAGGTGTAGTATAAAGCACTATGTATCACTCGGGAGAAAGTGCGATTCCCCTTTCTTCCCTCGGTGAACAATGTACTATTAAGCTCTATGCATGATTTTTATTCATCAAACGAGGAGAAAAATTGTGTTTCAAGACCTCATATTTCAATAATTATTTCGATCGAGGAAAATATAACCAAACATGTTTTCCAAAAACAAAACCCTAGGTTATAAAATCAAAATACATATTCCAGAAATTAACTACAATTTTCATAATTCAGAAAAAATACACCCCTTTTTTATTTACATGGCCTCTTAAGGTGGATGCGAAAAATCTCGTTCGCAAACGCAAACATGTAATTGTTTTGCTTATTTAATAATAAAATGTTTTTTCTACTACCTTTATGAAAAAGTTCCATTTAATACCCGAAATTAGTTTTGAAAATCGAACTTTCCGAGCCCCGTTGTGGAATGACTATCAGGTCAGTTTGAAATATCGTATTGAAATTTCATTTATTGCAAAATTAGGTTCTTTTTGACGTTTGTCTTCATTTCATGCTAAATTAAGTTCTTTTTGACGTCCTTAGTTTGTCTTTACAATCGAAATTCCCTGCGTTCCGATTCACGACATAATCGATTATATCGCGTCTGACACTCTTTTTTCGCAAAATGATACTGGCCGCTTATAAAAGCCGCCGGCCGAAGCCTGAAAAAAAAAAGGTAAAAACCACGCCGCACTTTGCAAATTCATAAAAAACATTAAATTTGAAAGGAAAAATTCAATATTTAAATACATAAATCAGTTAGTAGAAAAAGTATCGTTCGCAACGAGTAAAAATGGGTTTTCTTACCCTCGGAATGTAAGCTTAGCTAGCTTCATTCCTCGGGTAAGAAAATACGCCATTTTATATATAATTTTTATTTTTGTATATTTAGCCTTTACTTCAATAAAAATAAAAAATAATTATTAGTATATTTTTTTCTTTTTTCTTTACATTTTTGGCAATGGAGAAACAAAAGCTTGTTTTATTAGCTAAACGTAATCATCACCAAACTCTTTTCCATAAATCATTTTAAGTTCCTTAATCCTTCTCTTGTTCAAAGCTTCGATATAAACGAACATGTTTTCTATATCCGTATCCAATTTTACTAACTTTTCATATATCTTTATGGGAACACTCAGGGTCACATAATTCCACAACATGAACTTCATTGTTGTATACAGCACCATCTGTTCCAGTTTCAATTGCCGTATATGGTTGAAGGCAAACCCGATCCTGTAGTTCAATGACCCCTGGTATTTCTTCATCAGCTTCTGAGGGTGAATCAGAAGATGCCGCGTTTGGTATACTATGTTCAACATGATGGTGCGAACCCTGCTCTTCTGCGAGAATCTGTCACCTTTGAGGAAGCTCATTTTGGGTGCTTTTGGATCTTCCCACCAGTTCCAGTAAAATTCTCGGCGAGATGGACCTTCAGCGCTTTTCCTGTGTTGATCGAACCTTTAAGAAAGAAATAAAATCTAAGTTACCTTTATTAAATTCAACAGTGTTGCTACCATTGAAATTATGTACAGTAAGTTGATAACATAAATGTGAAATAAATGGATAAACTTTCTTAGTTAGTATTTATGGCACAGAGACGACGAGATTACGACTCATCAACATCAGGACTCGCTGAAACCGGTCGACCACAGCTTCTGGCTTCGAGAGGCGCGCCAAGTTGTTCTTCTTGCGACGGCGCCGGCGGAGAGAACAAATGTATGAAGTTGTATAGAGCCGGCCATGGGCCGCCGCTCGCGCGTCTTGTCCGGCTTCTAGTGACTTGCGCTCTCGTGACGGCGGTGTGTAGAGAGGCGGGCGGTTGAAATAAATGTATGTGCCTACAGTGCGGTGGCAATAGCTCAGAGTTGTGCTAATGATCGAGCACACAGGATGAATCTAGTGTCGAGCACTTTCCAATGCGGTGGAAGGCGCCGACGGGTGTCGTGGCAGGGCAAAGCCCGTCACAAAAACCGCCTGAAAGCGCAGCAAGAAGCGCCGCCAGAAGCCTGAAGCTATGGCAGAAGGGTTATGTGGGCACAAACGCACCTAATATGCCAAGAGGCGAGCTACGAGAGCAGAGGTAGCAGCTAGTTCTCGTCCGAATGTCGGGAGCGCCGGTTTTTCATCGACTTCAGATAATGATGTGTGTTATAATCTCATCGGCATTTCAGGTAAGTTTAGCCGTTTATTTAACATTTACAATTTTACTAACGGTTACGCTTCCAACACCTTGCCATTACTTATCAGTAAAACAAAATGTCAGTCAACTATTCAGTTGCGTGTAAACGCTGAATAGTTACTATACATTCCTTTCTTTTCTTGTTAAGCCATACTCAAAGTTACTGAAGTTAAAAATAACCTTCTTGTTATAGGTTCCAGTACATCTTCCTCCAGATCGAAATTGGGCATAGATGAAATATCTTTCAGAATACTTTCGATCTTTAGCAGCTTGCTTCTTTTTGTTAGTACTTCATCAGTAATATTCATTTTCATTGCCTCAGACATCGTGTTTTCATTTAATTCAAGTTCACTTGCATTTACTCCGACTTCACCATCATTTATTTCATTTACCTTTCTTGTTGTTAAACGGGGCGGTTTTAATGTGTCAGTCATTTTCTTCTGTAATGATTTCGGATTCCCTATAAATTTTTCCATAAGTTTATCTGCGTGTATATTGAATAATTCCTTAGAGTCCATTATTTCTTCTGTGTCTATGTTCATCAACTCTCTTAATTCCATCAAGTTCATTGTTGTTGATTCTATCCCTTTGGCTGACCATTTTAAAGTTGCACCTGTAGTTTTAACGGACATCGATGTAAGGTGATGTTGATATAGTTGTTCACTTATAAAAGTGAAATTTAATCAACCGCCCGAATTCCTATGGGAAGTTCAGTGGGTGATAGAGACCATACGTGTGACGTTTCACGTGGGTGGCTAGATGGTAGGTCACGTGACATCGAGATTCTTCATACATCCATTAGCCCGTATTCGTCCACTGCTGGACATATGCCTCCCCAATATTACGCCACTCTTGGCGATCCTCAGTCATCCTCATCCAGCCGTCACCCGCAGCGTCCTTCAGATCGTCAGTCCAGCGGGTACGAGGGCGGCCTACGCGTTGCTTCGCTGTACGCGGTCTCCATTCCAGTGCCTTACGGCCCCAACGGTTATCACGTCAGCGACAAATATGGCCAGTCTACTGCCACTTCAACTTACTGACTCGGCAGGTTATATCGTTCACCTTCGATCTCTGGCGGTTATCTTCGTTTCGGATTTTATCCATCAGAGATATCCCAAGCATAGCCCGGTCCATAGCTCGTTGAGCGACCTTAAACCGGCGGATCAAGCCTTTGGTAAGAGACCACGTCTCAGTGCCGTACGTCATCACTGAAAGAACGCACTGGTTGTATACTTTTGCCTTTAAGCACTGCGGTATTGGTGATGTAAATCTTATTACGAGTAATATGTAATAAAATTTTGATTCAGCTGTGGGGTAAACTTTACACGATGAATCCAAAGCACAAGGTTTCCACCCTCACTTCTCACTATCACTACTTGATCCACCTGGAACTTCACATGTGTGGTCTCTATCACCCACTGAACCTCCCATACGAATTTGGGCGGTTTTATCATCATCATTTATATAAAAAGAGAAGTCCTGACTGACTCACTCATTCACTGCCTCATCAACGCACAGCCCAAACCCTTGGACCTATAAAACTGAAATTTTGCACAGAGCTTTCCTTTGTAATGTAGACAAGAAATAAGAAAGGATTTTTCGAAATTCCACCTCTAAGGGGGTGTAAAGGGGGTCCAAAGTTTGTATGGGGAAACAAGATTAGTTAGACTATTTTATTCGAGACTTCACAGGAGTACTCCAATCCGTAAATGAGTAAACATGTGTTTCAGGTTTTTTCAGAATTCAACCCCTAAAAGGGGGAAATGGGGTGACAAAGTCTGAAAATCAACATGGGTATCGTTTGTATGGTTTATCGGGTCGCTGATTACAAAAACAACAACGATTTTAAAATCCAACGTAGTGGACGTGAAAAAGGATTTTCCAAAATTCAACCCCTAAAAGGGAGAAATGGGGTGACCGAGTCTGAAAACCAACATGGGTATCGTTTATTGGGTCGCTGATTACGAAGAAAACAACTATGTCTAAATCCAACGTAGTGAAAGTGAAATACCATCATCCACTGTTGGGGTGCGATGGGGTTGAAATGTGTAAATATCAATATGGGTGTCGTTTTAATGGTTTTATTTTGGACGTTAATTACGAAAATGGCATCGATTTTGACATTTAATATAGTGGACATGAAAATTCTTGAAACTATGCGTGCCAGAGCAAATCGGCTGTAACAGACGGACAGACAGACAGCCAGCCACACAAGTGATCCTATTAGGGTTCCATTTTTTTCTTTTTCGCAATGACGATTAATAAGTCTCATGGTCAGTCACTGAAAACAGCAGGAATTGATCTTAGGGGGGACTGCTTTTCGCACGGCCAGTTGCACGTAGCCTGCTCGAGAGTGAGCTCACCTAGCAGCCTGGTCGTGTTAACAGCTGAGGGCAGAACTTCTAATGTAGTATACAAAGAGTACTTTACGTATGAATTAAAAAAAACTAATAGGTAATAGGCCCCGCCAAAGAGACTTTACCTGGGGATCAAATAATTGCACCAAAAATACTCCAAACCAGATTTAAATACGGCCTATAAAAAATACTACACAAAAACTAAATCAACGCGGGCGAAGCCGCGGGCAAAAGCTAGTTAATTAATATAATTAAAACTATGATAAAACTGTCACCAAGCTGGAATTTGCTTCAATTGATTACTATGATAAATTTATCATTTTTAATGAGTTTTATAAGTTTACTTAATCTTGTGATTTTAAATAAACTTGTCTTGTCCACTGTTTCATTATTTTTATTAACTTCAAAAATTTTGTTCATCCTTTTAGTGTTTGTGTATACTATAGTCATAATAATAACTAAATCTGCTTAATAATATTATTAATTAAATTTTATTCAAATGAAAAAAAGAACATGTTGAAATCTTGACATTCACCAGTTAAAAAATTGTCATATCTTTAGCAATTGTTAGGAACTAACGAATATTTACAATAACTTACTTCCATTCATCCATCCATCCATCAGCCTAGTTCTTCCACTGCTGGACATAAGCCTTTCCAGGACTTTGCCACTCCCGGCGGTCATCCTGGAAGAATTGCCCATACTCACACACGCTGGGCAGGCGGGTTGGTGAGCGCGGTGCTGGAACCCTCGAACCGGTGACACCGCTGCCCGTCACCAGTCTGTTCCATATAAGGCCCGGCTATTAGGGATGGATATACCGCCATCCATCGGTCCCAGGCATGGTGGGCCTCCTGGTTTTTTTGCCTGTGAGCTGCCCTCTTACTCTCTCCCGAATTACTGCGAGGGTGTCTCCAAGTAATAATAAGTTACTTACAAAATAAAAATAATAATGTAACAATCATCTAATCTAAAAACTCTTTCAAGTAACCCATGAGCTCATACTTCAAGAAATGTACCACAAGCTATTAAATTCTAATCACACTTAAATCAATTTAACAACACGGAAAATTTATTAATTGTGTAGTGAGAAAGTGAATGAGTACGTACTGCTAATAAAGATTAAGTAAGATTTATTATTATGTAATTTTTGTAATTTAATAAGTTTGTAATTATTTTCTTACAGTCATTAAAGTTCCTTGAAAATTGAAACCCACAATTTTTATAGTAGCACCGGTTAGGAAAGTAGACGAAAAAAGCTGACTATTCCGGAAACAGTTTGTAACAAAGCTTCGTCCAGGGTAAATAAAAGCAGGGTCGCGATTTTAGGGTTCCGTCCAAAAACGGAAACCTTAGTAGCGAAGCGGTGAACACGATCGTGGGCACCATGCTGGCAGAAATATTGCCAGAAGGGTCCATTTTTTCAAGAAGGTAATTTATTTATTTATTTTCAGAACAGTTTTATAACTTTATCGTAATTTAAGTTATTAACAAAGATTAATAACTATATATAACATGTTATTTTTTTCATCTTTCTGTTAGCTACCAAGGGTTGCCTGGAAGATATTGCTATTAGCTATAAGTACCGCCCTAGTACACCATGTTTAATTGTTTTTTTTGTCTTTTAGTTATTTGTGTGACAGTGGCGTGCACAGAACTTTTTGCTGGAAAAGCAAGCAATTGGTCAAGAATAACAATAAAAAAAATATGAAAAAATTTAAATATTACTTTGAAAAAAAAAAGTTTGTATAGGAAATTTTCACTCTAGGGTAGACATTGTCTACCCTGGCTTCATACAAATTTTTTTTTTTCAAAGTGATATTAAAATTTTTTCATATTTTTTTTATTGTTGTTCTTGACCAATTGTTTGCTTTTCCAGCAAAAAGTTCTGTGCACGCCACTGTGTGAATGTGCAAAAAGTGTTATAAATAAAATAAAATGACTATATACCTATAGGTATATACAAACATTAAAAAAAGAAACAATCGCTACTTAAAAAAAAACCATGAGTATTTGATATGAAGTGAGACAAATATGTATGCACTAAATATACTAGCTCAATATACTCATCGACCAACTTATTTATGAGAGAGCACGCATTAAAAGTATAATATTTTAAGAATTTTGCGCTATCCGGAGACCCGCACCGACGTCGTAATTCAGTGCGCACTGATAAGAACGTTATTTCAATATCTATAGTTTCTGTCGATATTTGTACCGACACAAGTAGACTCAAGGTCGTTAGTGGCTACCTGCCCCTTAACTGAGCCACTAAACGCTTGTAGGACTATCAACTCCAGTTAGAGGTTCTCTCATTCATAGTTGGTTGATGCTTACGATTGTTGGCACTTGGTGGAATTTACGACACATTATTTTTAACAAACTTAAGCCCTACCGGTTTCGCTATTCAGCATTTTCTTGGACCTTCTATCTTAATTATAACAATTATTACTTGATAATTTTATCCATGTTTAATGAATGACTTATGACGTGCAATAGATGAAACAAACAAAGCCTCCCATCCTTTTCTTTTGCATTCCTTTCTACCCCGCAATTATGTCATTTCTGCCACTAATATTTATTTACTTTTGGTTTACGTATTATATTATTTATTTTTGTTATATATTAGTGTATATATTTATCGTATTATATGTATTTGTATGTACAATGTTATACTTGTGTATTTATTTTAGGTATTTGCTATCCATTTAATTATTATTATTTATTTTGTGCACCACCTTTGCGTTATTTTTTCCAACGATTAATTTCCACTCAAAGGTTGTCTGGAAGAAATAGCTATAAGTGATAAGGCCGCCAATTGTTACCTTCTCTCATTAGTTTGTTCTTTTACCGTATTTATTTATTTTGGTGTACAGTAAAGAGTATTTGAAGGGTAAGCGGGAAGAGGGATCATACTCGTAGATCAACAGAAAGTAAATTTGAAATAAGTTGAAAAAACTTGCTTAGGTTAATTCTTTAGAACTATGCTTAGTGGGCTTGTTATAATCACAGTTAATTATAGTAATCACAGATCTTTTTTCTCAAAAGCAAACTTTACTATCAGCCCATAGCCCCCCATATTCACAGTTCATAGACAATTTTTTTTTACTTTTTGTACTAGTTCTGACCTTTTTTTAAGTTAAGTTTTTAAGCTTCTTGAGTCCGGTTTATTTTTAAAAGCGATATTCTGCGGACTGCGTTATTTTTTGCAAGTTTTGTTTTCGCTCTATTATTGTTATCCAGACATTTTGGAAGATGGCACTATTAACTCAATTTTTGAAAAAAACTGACAATTATCTTTCTTCCCGCTTACCCTTCATTTGTTTTGTCTTGTCTTGTCATTATGGGTACAATATTTGTTTCTGTTTGCAATGGGTAAATCGCCAAGTATCCAACACGTAGAAAATTATTTATATCATACTTTGTTATGAATGATTTCAAATAAATAAACAATATACACTTGAAAGTCTTTTTACTTACACATTTTTACAGATTGTCAGAACCTGATATAAGATTGTAGTAGTTGCTCGATGATTGTACTACATATTTTATCCCTTTTCAACCGAGACAAAGGCTGTAAAAGGTGGGGCTTCAGCTGAAATGTCAAGGGCGAGCCGCGAGAGGGCGCTGTGAGCATGCGACGAGCCTTTGTCTCTAGAATATGCAGTAGGTACGACACTTGCGAGGTTTCTGACCTTTTAGCCCAGTGTTTTGGGTTACATACTGCTTAGACGGATAAGTTTACATGTCTGTCACGTGCATGGATATCATAAATTTATACTAATAATGTGTGACTGTACATTATAGTAGTTTATGCTACAAGAGCGATAAGGAATAAATCACGAGGACGATTTAAAACACGAGCGTAGCGGGTGTTTTAAACGTAACCGAGTAATTTATCACTCTAACGCCCTTGTATCATACTACGTTTTTCAATGCATAGTGTGAGGAAATAAAACAAATATAATCTTGTGAACTTTAAATTATGATTGGCTCAAAAAGACTGTATCCAGAGCCGTTAAACAGTGGAAAAAAAGTATAACGTTTATGGTACACAGGAAAGGTTGCAAGTTAGCCAACTTCTGGTAAATAAATGAAAAAAAAAAAAAAATAGCTAGCAAAATTTCAAATATCAAATCTCTAGATATTGTTAAAACACACCTAATAAAATATGTTTGAGTTCTGTATATGGTTCCTATTCGTCAAACGAGGAGAAAAAGACCTCATTTCAACAATTATTTCTATCGAGGAATGTTGAATTTATTTAATTTATTTTGCTGGTGAAAATATTTAGATATTTAGGTTATTTATTTAGATAGTCATACATACATACATATATTGAATATTGCAAAATAGAAAAAAAAAACAATGTCACACTTATACTTTTTAATATAAGGTAGCGTTCCTAAACGCCTGGATAAATGTAAAATTTAACTGTCAAAGTGAATTTTACATTCCTGACAAGGTTTATGAACTACTTCGAGCTGTTCGTTTTCACTCTGGTGGTTGTGGAACGGGTGAAAATTAATTTTTACCTCCACGCCGACGTTTAGGAACGCTAACTTAAGAGGGCGCCGAGCAAAATAATCTAAAACGACAGTCACTGTTAAATTTATTTATTGAATAATATTTCAATGATAAATAAATAAAATAATTATTCATTATCACAGAGAATGTATCTACACTTCCGCCGCAGCGAATATTAAAAATAACTTATGGTGTAAGAAACAAATATATCTAAAGTAGGCCCAAAATCTAAAAAAGGTAGTGGGGTTTTAGTCATTTCAATAACTTAACTGTCGAATTTTGTCTCAACCACTAATCAAGACAATCACAAACGTAAACGTGTAAAATACAATTGGGCCGTTTCACATTTTTAGAATTTTGTCTGGTAAATGAAATATGTATAACTTTTTCTGTTAAATTCAATAAATACGACCACGATAAATAACGACCACGAGAGAACAAGCGAGGTGTCTAATCGTTCTACGCTCGGCGCAGCCTTAATATTTTATGTGTATGTAGTTTGTACGAACGCCAGCCAGCATGACAGACTATTTATTGACAGTTCTTGTAGCGGCGCCATAGCCGTTAAAATCGTAAAAGCTATAACTGCAGGTGACTGTACATTTTACACCGATCATTTAACAAACCACTTTAAGTAAACCTTCCACGGTGGGCGGAATATCGACAAAACTTCGGTGCCCTGGCAATGAAACTTGGAGAATTAGTTTGACCTTAAACCATGATTATAGTTCCGGTAACTAAGACCTGCCGAGCTCAATTCAGTATTCGTTGTCACGAAAAGTCGTGATTACCAGCCTTCGTTATCCGATCACAATAATATAAAACTAAATAATGTAATACACAATAGTCGAGGCACGACGACCTTGATAGGTTCTGGCTAGATTGGTATTCACATGACCACAGATTGAGGACTCGCGAAAGGAAGGCCTTTACCCAGCCGTGGGACATGGTAGAAATAACGTAAAAAAGGTATGACAAAGTATGTATAGTCAGCATAGAAATTACTACAAAACATCCAATTATACAGTACTTATCCATACTTATACAGCCAGCGGCGTATTTACCCTAGGGCCAAAAGGGCCATGGCCCGAGGTGGCAGGCGCAAGCCGCACCTCGCGCTCAACTTTGGGCGCCTTTCATTATCAATCGTTACCTATCTTTTAATTTATATTGCTTTTTGACTTGATACCCCTATTAAAAAAAATATCAATCAAAAAAAAAAAAACATTAAATAAATGGTGTGTATATCTTTTTATGGCCTTTCGAGTTTTCCATTATCACCTTTTATCACTAATTAACCTACGAGTTTATAAAAGAGCATGAGGCAGCCCAATCTTCTTTATATCTTCTTTACATGCTCGACGAGTAGCGGAGGACACATTTTCAATACCTTATCGTAAAACAAACCTTGGTCGAAATGCACCAGATGTAAGATCTTGTAGCACTTACAACAAAATGTGGAAGACTCACTCCCTTGATATTTTTTCTGATAAAGCTTGTAACTTTAAATATAAGATATTACATCCTTAAATTTGAATATTCAACGCTTGTATATACATAATTATTTTTTTTTGTCTCTTTTTAGGAATTTTTGAAATTTGTGTTATTAAATATTTGTGCACATATATATATATATATTTATAAATGATATATATATTTTAATTTTATTATATTGTTAAGTAATTTGTGTTAACTGTCTGTCTAGATTTTAAGCTTAGATTTAAATTAGTTTATGTGTATGTTTGGATTGTTAATATTGACTAGTTTTTTGTAATTTCTTAATGTTAAATTTAAAATGTTAAAAATTAATGTTTTCTGATAATGCTGTGTTCACCTGTCATTGATGGCAACACCAGAACAAGGCCCAATGTATATATATTTATGTTGTTTGTGTTGACATTGTTGGTGTACCTTTTTTATAAATAAATAAATAAATAAATAAATAAATATATCCACCCGTGTAATACGAATTACAGACAGAATGCATTTATTTCAAGAGCATGTAACCTGATCAATAATATTTCTACTGATTTAGATATGTTTTGAGCACCTCATCAGTTAAAAGAGCCTTGACAATCCAACATTTTAATTGGTTTTAAAATCAAGTCTGTTGCCTCTTTTTATCTTTTTATTTTGCATCTTTAACTTTAGGTTTTTTGTTTTATACTCATAAATATACATAACATAATCTAATGTTATATTTAACTTCACTAAGTTTACTAAATGTATAGTTTAATGAATGGCTGATGCCATCATGACTCTTCTTTTATAAAATTGTTAAATACATCTAGTGGAGATTTTTTATCGGCATTTGGTTGTATAATAACTTTTCTATTGTAATAATTTTGCTGTAAGCCTTCCTAAAAGAAAATAAATAAATAAAAATAAAATCATTCTCAGCCCAAATCAACACATTGCTAGGTTTAAATTAATTTAATTATTGAAATATTTTTGCTTTTTTCTCGTTCATTTATAGGGCAGCAAACCTTAAAAGCCCAGGGCGCCACTGTATACAGCGAGCACAACCAGTCGTATTTTCAGTAGTTAACAGCAAGGCCGGTTATGAACTGCGGGTCTACCGCGTAATTCTCATTTTCATAAACATCAACTTGAGATTGAAATTTGTCGTGCGTGCGACGACGCGTTTATGGAAACCCTTCCAGTATTCAGAACCACAGTACTTCTGAGCTGCGGGAGGGTTTAAGCGATTGAACGTGCAGTTTGATGAATTAAATGCTACCCTGCTTTTAGTTCTGTAATGCGGGAGGCTTTACAAACGCAATTCTAGCATTATGGATATAAATTCCTACCGCTACTCAGATTAGCCTACCCTGCTTTTAGTTCTGTAACGCGGGAGGCATTACATACGCAATACTAGCGTTATGGATATGAATTCCTACCGCTACTCAGACTAAAAATTGGGTTATAGGTTTAACAGAATACGCTTAGTAAGGACATCTATGTAATCAAGCGAAGATTAAAGAAAAGATGAATATCATAGTACTAAGAAAAAAAATTGAATTGCATAAACGTATGACAATATATTCATAAAGATTTTAACAATTTTTTTCGTGAATTTCTCAACCGCTTTATTTTTCCTTTAATCTTTACGTAAACACATATTACCTACCATGATTTTTTTATATTTTTGGTCCACCAGTTTTGGAGATAAGGGGGGGACATACATATTATTGTTTTTTAAAGATTTCTCGAAAGCAGTGCCAGCTAGTAAATAAAGTAAAATTATATATTTTACAATAAAACTTTTAATACCTACAATTTGATACCAATATTGTTTTTATATAAAAAAAAATATATTTCACTTCTTTTTTATAATTCTCATTTGTGCTCATTTTTTTTTTCGCTATTGTTCTCCTGTAATTGGGCAGTTATAATCTATAATTTATATTTTTTTCATATTTTTCGGTCTCCTAGTTTCGGAGATAAGGGGACAAGGACATACATATTTTTGTGGTTGTAGTAAATATATATATTTTTACAATTAGCTCTTTATTATCTTTAATTTGATATCCTTATTGTATTTTTAGAAGTTGTTTTAGAAATATTTTAAACAATTTAAACATTTTCATATTTTTTTACACTGTAATATGTGGGCAAATTAATGCAATTTTTGTGCCAAATTTCAAGTCTTTATCTCTAACGGTGCTAAAGTTATGAGGTTGTGACATACAGACGGACGGACGGACGGACGGACGGACGGACGGACGGACGGACGGACGGACGGACAACGAAGTCTCACCATAAAGGTTGCTTTTGTACCTTTTAGGTACTACGGAACCCTAACAAACAAAAGCGCGATGCGCATGATATCGCTCTCTCTCTCTCTTGGCACGTGCCGCTTTCGATCTGAGATCGGGGAGCATAGCACAAAAATCCCTCCCGCGTGTCAGATCGCACCTAAGTACTTTTGTGCTATCAAGGGATCTGAGTAGTGGAAGCGTTTTTATTATGAAGTCTTGAATACTACACCGAAAACAATACCCGAATCCAGATTCGTGTCGCTTGCGATCTAAAATCGGGGAGCATAGCGCAGAAATCCCTCCCGCGAGTCAGATCGCACTTAAGTACTTTTATGCTATCTAGGGATCTGAGTAGAGGAAGCATTTTTATTATAAAGTCTTGAATATTACACCGGAAACAATACCCGAATCCAGATCGTTCGCAACTCTGAATAGTGGAATGGTTTAAAGCAACTTTCTGTGAATTAATGCTAGTAAACCCTCCCGCAGCTCAGAAGTACTGGGGTTCTGAATACTGGAAGGGTTTCCATAAACGCTGCGACGACGCCCACCTAACATGCCATCTCTTTTGCACGCGTTGAATTTTGCATGCATTTGCTTGAAGTTGATACGAATGAGAATTACGCGGTAGAGCCCCTTTAATGGACGCGTATTCTGTAGTGAAATATCAGTATATATTTATACTAACTGATTAATTATTTACAGCAAAGCATAAAACTTATTGAATTTTTGAAAAATTCCTTTATTACCGAAGTTAGCGATAGTGATATTTGTCATTTTTAGTATGAAATCGTGTCAGATGACGTCACGTGACATGTCGTTAAGCTCACTTTGATTGCCAATAATTTCGCCATTTTTTGTGATATCGAAAAAATAATTTTACTACTGTTTTTAGATTTTTAAACGCAATTTATTTTCATAAAAATCTTTATCTAGGACACGGGTTCATTGATATTTTTTTCATATATTTTGGTCCACTAATATCTGGGATAAGGGGGGGATATACATTTTTTATGGTTTTTTAAAGATTTCTCGAAATTAGTGCCCGTAAATATAGTTAAGGTCTATAGTTTTTCAATCAAATCTTTAATATCCACAATTTGATACCCATATTGTATTTTTAGGATAATATTTTTTTTTTCTCTCTTTTATGTTGGAATTATTTAGAATAATTTAAAATTTTTATTTTTTTACACCGTGTTATGTCGGCAAATTAATGCTATTTTGTGCAAAATTCCAAGTCTTTATCTTTAACAGTGCTAAAGTAATAAGGCTGTGACATACGGACGGACGAACAATGGAGTCTCATCATAAAGGTTCCTTTTATACCTTTTAGGTACTACGGAACCCTAAAAATAGGACTGGTCAAATACAATTCACTAATTCGGAGATCGTGGGTTCAAGCTTGCTTCGGGAGGCACGCTGAGCTCTGAATCCATGTACTAGGGCCACTTACATTGTGACGTAATAATTGTCTCTGAAACGTGGGTATACGAGTGTGGCCTTTCACTTACAGGTACTTCACAGTCTATACTCAGTAACACCTCTGACACCCTGTTGGGGATTCGTGTCGTGACGTTATAATACACCAAACATTTTATACTACGTGTAACAGAAAGGTGTACCATATTTGAAGAACTTATTCAGTCAATGGTATAGAACATTTTTTACTATGGAACAAACACTGTATCTGGAAAAAAAAATGCAATGCCGCTCGGCTGAAATGTATGGAAGAGCAGATTTTTTTTGAGATTTCAGGGTTGGCTCCATAGTAAAAGTTTTTCTATACCATTGACTGAATAAGCTCTTCAAATATGGTTACACCTTTCTGTTACACGTTGTATAGTGCACATTGTAATGTCACCTAGATTTGTTTGTTATACTTACATCTTGTAATACGCTTCTAAATATACAAGAGAATAGTTTATTCATAAAGGAATACAAATCCTGGTTAGCTGAGAAGCTTTAGTAATGAAGCAACCAAATATTACAATTACTCATCGACCTGGATGAGAGAATTACCCAAAATAAACCCGAGTCTTTGGACTACCGACGGAATTACAAGTAAACAATATCAAATGGCTTGGTATCGTCTCGGAAAACTTTCCCTTGTATTTCCAGCACAGTCTTCTCATTAGTAGCGCCATCTGGTGGGAATAAATAACAAAAGGTGATCAGAGAACTGAGATACTACAATTATACTTACTTAAGAGGCTATGCGAGTTTTATTTTTGTCACTGTCACTCCAAGCGAAAAATCGTGAAGAGCGAGAGGTGCGGATTCAGGGCAAAAGGGAAAAAAGTTGGTTTTATATTTTTATTAAAAAAAACTAAAATAGCTAGCAAAATTTCAAATATCAAATCTCTAGATATTGTTAAAACACACCTAATAAAATATGTTTGAGTTCTGTATATGGTTCTTATTCGTCAAACGAGGAGAAAAAGTGTGTTTGAAGACCTCATTTCAACAATTATTTCTATCGAGGAAAATTTATCCAAACACATTTTTCAATTTCAAAACCCTAGATTATATAGTCAAATGCATATACGAGAAATTAATTAACATTTTTCGTGTTTTTAATGAAATACACAGAAAATAAACACCCGTATTTTTTTCGCATATCGCCTTAAGAGGTATGTACAAGGTGTTGGTATGCGGGATATGATCTTTTGATATATTTTGAGCAGGTACGTACAGATATTCCATTTCACGAAGTCCTTTAGTCTATGATTGTACAAGTGCGTTCACACGCACTAACCTCAGGGGCGCGTTCATAAACTAGGGGTCGCGACACGGGTTCTATTGCCATCTCTGTCGCACGCGTTGAAAATTGTATACGCTATCCTGCTGTCAGTGTTGGAACCTGACGAAAGTGTTAATTAATGAACGGGGGTCAGAAGCGCTACAAAACGCACAACACACACAAAGCGCGCTTATCTGTACACGTCACTACTACAACCATAGCTAAAATGACTTCGTGGGATAGAATGTCTTTAGTAATCGTAGTTTTCGATTAAAATCTCGCAAAAATCACACCAAGAACCCAGTGATTTATGCTAATTTTGATATACCCCTTATATTTAGTAAACATTTGGTTCGATTATCCCAATTTCTCCCGTATTTTTTATCTTCTTAACATGTTTCTTTTTTCTAAAACTGTACCCATAATCTTAATTATATAAACGATAATATAGGTACGTTATATACGATAATCATGTGTATGTGCACGCATTTTTTGCTTTTTGAGCTCCAAGCGCCAAACTTGATCATACTTTTTTGAGCTTCAAGCGCCAAACTTGATCATACTTTTTTGAGCTTCAAGCGCCAAACTTGATCATACTTTTTACTGGTATATTATGGCATGTATTTAACGCGGCGACAAATTAATCTGAATTAGGGATTTAAAAAAAATTAAAGCCGGTAGCAAAAATAATAGGTAGGCAGCTACATTGAAGGATAATTTTAAGTAGAAAGTAGCAGCTTTATAATCAGGTTATAGGCTTTGTTTTAACTTAAACTGGCATTGATTTTTTGTTTTGGTAACTGAATTTATTATTAAGCGAACATTTGACGGCGGATAAAAAGTAGAAAACAGGCTTTCTTAAATTATACAATGAGGTTGTATATAAAGTTAACTGAGATGTGAAGAAAATATGACCATGGTCATGAAAAACATACTTTGTGCGACATTTTTAGAGCTCTGAATAAAACAAATAGTGACATGCAAAAAAAATAGTTTGTCTATAGTTTTACTTCTTGACTTTTCTTTTTCTTACAATATCGGGAAGGACTCTTATATACGTATATGTCAAAATTAAAAGGTTATTTTATGTTTTATGTAGGATAAAATTACTCGAATATTAAGTAAACGTATAGTGGGAGGGGGATCACTGGGGAGAGGGTGTAATGAAACTAGTTTCTTCAAAAAAAAAAAAAAAACTGAACATAACTTTAAAGACCCAATATGACTTCTGCAATTGCTTCGGCGTTGCGGAAAGTGCAGCCCCTTCGCCCTTGCGTAACAAAGCACAGTCACCCATGCTCACCTTCGCAGCTTCGGCTTGTTGGTCGCCTTCGGCGACCAGCCTCAGCCGCTACGGCTCGCACGGGTGCCTATGCTTTGTTACAGCAGGCGAGGGCTGCCCTTCCTCCACGCCTACGGCTTTTTATATACACTCTAGGGGTAGTACCCACAAGACTGTATAGAGTCAGGGTGCTCTGATTCGGTTTTGGAACTTGCTTGCTTGCTATTGGCTAGTGATGCGCTCCACCCCCCGCGCCGCGGCCCGCACTCTGCTTCTATGCAACGAGCGCGCTTGTCGCCGTTTTCATTAAATTATGATTCTACAAACAAAAATACTGAAATCCTAATACTTAATTATAGTACCCGTTTTAATTTTTACAGCTGCTTGCAAATCGCAGCCCGAATGTGTATTTTTATATGCAAGCCTATAGTTGCCTATAATAGAATGTTTGCTATCCCACTGTTAAAATTAGTCGCCATGTCATTATTTATAGTACCTCGCCTATGATTTTATTGGCCCTGTTTAATATGTTTGCTACCTTAAAGTAGCAGCCATTATTTAGTTTTTATAAATCCCCGCATTATAAAGCTCATCTAATATAATTATTGCTAAAATATTTAATTGCTGCCAAGTTATTTTTTAGAAACAAAATAGTTAGTCGCCCTTTAAGTTGTTAGTCGCTTCGAAAATAATTTGCCGTATATTATTAACATAATAATGTCGACTGTCAAGGAAAAATGTAAAAACTCATTATAAGTATTTTGAGTGTTAAAGGTTCGATGGCTTCGTTCCAAAATACGTAAAAATTGCACTGAGAGGTCTAAGTTACCACGGCACGTTATCGAGGTATGTTTAGTATTAGAACAAAATTTTATGAGATATCGACCTTATTGTGAGTGATATATTGAATTTAAAATATTTTGAAATTCTAATTTTCAGAAATCAATGATAACTTTGCGATGGCAGCATACACAAAACGTAGGTAAAATAAGGTTTTGTTGAAATACTATTGAGTGAATTTTGAGTTTATGTGTTAGGTATGTTTCGAAAAGGCGGGTTTTTCACAATCTGGCTTTGAAACCGCTCTTTATAACACAATGGCTTCTCTGAACGCACATAAATATGAAAACCGATCTGTACCAGTTTCACGGTACGCTCATTGAAATCGAAATAATCTCAATTAATTGCTGGAGAATATATCATTTTCAGTGGAAAATTATAACAAATCGAAAGCAGATTATTCTAATGGAAATTTCAATATTCTGATAATATTCTGATGAATTATAAAATGACCTAAAAAGTGTACTTAAGCCTAATGTGAATTTTTAAACCATTACGATAACCAATCGTTACTCCAGTGCTTAAATGGCCAACCGACCAATTGTGTCTTTATATAATGTTGACCAGAGTCATTACGATGATAGTAAAGAAAAAATCGCTTCCAAATCTGTTGAGTAGTTCTCGAGTTAAGACAGATAGATTTTTTTTATTGTAGTTTTGGCCCCACTGCAATCACAATAAAAATATAATCCTAATATTAGGTCATTAACTATAAAAAAAAGCAGCGGCAGCTCAGGGTTAGAACGGGTTGTGGGGGGGTGGCCTCTCAATCTTGAGATCCAGGTTCGATGCCCGGTTGGGTATGCACCAATGAGTTTTTTCAGAATTTATGTGCATAGTATTTGTTCTTACTTACCACTAGCTGAACGGTGAAGGAAAACATCGTAAGGAAACCTGCATGACCTAAAAAGCGTGTATTTATGCCCGAAGTACAGCAATAGGGCTCATCACCCATCATTTCACAGTTCACACTCGAACACCTCTGACACCTCATTTTTTTTCCACCCTCTTTTTTTTGGTTTTCAAACGTTCGTTTCAAAGACGCGGTTAAGAGATCAACTTGATTTTTTTTTTAATAAAATAGGCAATAAAATATGAAGGGATTTTACCTAAATCCAATATTTTTTTCCCTACAAAATACTTCAGTATTAGCTAAAAACACACCAATTTGTTGTTTCGCTGCGTGATCACTAGTATTACACGTCCAAGAACAAGAGGCCAAAGAGCTAACATATAATCGCCTCTATGAAAAGCAAATAAGGTCTCTGCCATTATGTAGACTTATTGTGCTGGACGGGTAATAAAAAAAGTTGCTAGGGTATGCCATCCTCTTAATGTGCAGACACAATTTTTTAGCTACTTTATTATTAGTGTAGAAAATAGATAGAGATATACATAAACCGTAAGGCTAAAACTTTCGTATCTCAAAACATTAGTTTTGCGGTTCCGAACAAAATTTTTGTAAAAACCGACTTTAAATTGACCCCCTGTGTGGCACTACACAAACATTACGACTCGACTATTGGAGGGCTGCCAGAATGGTTAGATAGTGCGGTTGATCGTTACATTTATAGAGTAGGATAACTCAGTAGGTAGTATTACCAACGCAAACTAAAACCAAATGTGAAAGTACTAAATCTTTCCCTATTTTTATATACATGCTCTAGGTTTTTTACTAGGATGCAAAAATTGTAAATGAGATAAGATTTAATCAGAGATTTTTATCAAAAAGTATGAATAACTGGTTAAAAATGGCATGCACCAATGAGTTCTTTGGAATTTATGTGCTTGGTAATTGTTTACGTAAGTAAGCGGTAACGCTTTACTCTCTTGCTTGCTTGAAAGAAAATTATTAGGTAAACTTGATCATATTAGGACATTAAAATCGTCGGTGAAAAGAGTGTGTTACAAGCGTTGACTAGAAGCGTTGTAGTGACAAATATTATGTTGCAACTATATGTGATGAAGGGAAAAATGAAGACGAAAAAAAAAAAATTCAACACAGAATTAAGTGTCTCAAAGTCGAATAAACCTGGTCGGTATTCAATATGAGGTAAACAAAAAAATGTTTTATTATAAACAATAAGTTTGATAGAAATTAAGGCGCTACGGAGAAAAAATCGTACAGAAGGCAACTAGAGATACATAATAGGCCCGCTGGTCTTAGATACTGTTAAAACCCATCTAATAAAATATAATTGCAGTCCATATGTCATTCTAAATTGTCAAACCAGGAGAATTGGTGTCGATAAAGACCTCATTTCAATAAATATTTCTATCGAGCCGAAATTCTCCAATCGCGTTTCTGTTTTAACAGGTCCCTAGAGAAAGATTCCAAAAATAATATACTATTTTATCAAAATTATACATTGTTTACCGAAGTAGATGTAGAAGTTCTAAAAGTGTCGATTTTTTTTCCGTAGTGCCTTAAACAGTCGCCGCGCCTCCGGTCCCCACGGACCCAGCGTCTCTACCCCAAACGGCGCAAACATATAGCACCTGTCCAGTGCGGAATACTTGCGCCGTTTGTTGCTTTCGGCAGTGCCCGCCGCTGCACCAGCGGCCCTGTAGCTTTGTTGGACATAAGAAGCCGCTAGCGTGTCCACGCATGTTGCGTCCCACACTAGCGGCCACCCATGCTTCCATGCTGTCAAAGTCAATTTTAGGATTGTTTAGTTTTAAATTAAGTTACTTTTTGTTATTTAAGTTTTAAATACACTGAAATAAATAAGTTGTAGGAAGGCCACCTTATTTTGTCAGCAAGTGTAATTAGAACCTTAGCTGCAGCTAATGGGGCTCGCAATTAGGCGACGCGGTTTTCGTTAGTGGATTCATAATACTTCTCAATGGAACCCTAATTTCAGATGTGGTTTGAAATTATTAATGGATACCTTTTAAACGGGTATTAATGGGTTCTTTTTAATGAGACTACCCTTGTTTTAAATCGCTTGGTCGGGGGTTTTAAGATTAATGTCAGATAATAATGAGTATCGGTATTTCTTACATACATACATATACATACTCACACCTGTCTCCCAGAGGGGTAGGCAGTGACTAAATATTTCCATCTGCTACGATTTTGACACACCTCTTTCAAATCTTCCACGTCCATCATTCTAGCAGTGGCGTGCACAGAACTTTTTTCCGGAAAATCAATCAGAAGGTCAAGTACGACAATAAAAAAAATATGAAAAATTTTTAATAACACTTTGAAAAAAAAAAAGTTTGTATGAACTGCCTTTCCTAGAGTGAACATTTTCATACAAACTTTTTTTTTCAAAGTGTTATTTAAATTTTTTCATATTTTTTTTATTGTCGTACTTGACCTTCTGATTGCTTTTCCGGAAAAAAGTTCTGTGCACGCCACTGCATTCTAGTCATACAAGCTCTTCTATTCCGATCGCTTTATACTTTGCTTAACACCACGTTGGTCAACAATAGTCAGCATACGTCCTTCTACGGCAGCCTGCAAAAATGTTCTCCTTTCCAGTCCAGTCTCTTTTCTATCGAAATTTCTATTTTCCTTCGAGTGTTTGTAACCCTAAATCTCAAAAATAAAAGAAGATTAGGCAGAGAAAAGCTCTACCTCTTTAGGGCAACATAATTTAAGCAATCTAGTGAAAACTTTCTGAAGCCGACTTAAGAGAACAATTTCATTATGCTAAACGACTCTGCGCACGTGCAATGCTACAGTCTTGGCACCTATGATTGTGGCGTAGTGTACAGATAAACAGTGAGTTACATCAACCATTAAGGCGATATATAAAAGTTTTAGCGTCCCTGTTACTCCATATGCGGAAAAACGCTCAGTGCGAGAGGGACGGATTTGTAGAAAAGTAGCAAAATGTCGTTTTTTTATTAATATAAATTGTACTAAAGTTGCTATCAAAATTTCGTTTAACCAGCCCCCCTATTCTGTATCTTTAGTTGCCAACTGTACTAGGTGCCTATCATCAAAAACATAGATAAAAACTGAAATTTCAAAATTGCCTTTAGTGGGTATTGAACTATTAACGAACTGTGTCGTCACTTCAAGTGCGAACATATCCTTGGGAAATCGGAATTCGATGGTATATCTATGTTTTTGATGATAGGCACCTAGTACAGTTGGCAACTAAAGATACAGAATAGGGGGGCTGGTTAAACGAAATTTTGATAGCAACTTTAGTACAATTTATATTAATAAAAAAACGACATTTTGCTACGGATCTGGTTAAACGAAATTTTGATAGCATTTTTAGTACATTTTATATTAATAAAAAACCGACTTTTTGTTACTTTTCCACGAATCCGTCCCTCTCGCACTGAGGGTTTTTTCGCATATGGAGTAACAGGGACGCTAAAACTTTTACATATCGCCTTAAAGAACTTCCGTCGCGCCTGGTCAATGTCTCGGGTGACCGGAGGGCTGGCGCTTACCTCGGCCAGAGGATCAGTCTGGTCATCCAAAGAGGGAACGTTGCCAGCATTCTGGGCACTCTACCGGGGGACAGCGACCTGGACCGGGTTTTTTATCTTTAATTCTTATTATTATTATTATTATTTTTTGGTTAGGCGTTTTATTTATAGTTTAGTTTTTAATTTTAGGAACTCTAGTTTTTTAGTTTAATTTGTCATTTATAGGTAAATTTTTCTTTTAGGGTTTCGCATTTTATTATATTATTTTAACATATTTATTGGTAGGTAATTTTAAGTTAGATTAATTTTAGTTTTATAATGTCATTGAATTTGTTGTTTATGAATAAAATTTTAAATCCTAAAATAAAATAAAATAAAAAAGTCCTAAAACCTATCACTAAATAAAACATTATACTAAATAAAAAATATTCTCTAAACCGTTGCCGTCGGGTGCGGTGTCCAAGAGGCTGGCAGCAGTACCCCGCTGGATCGCCAGACTGATCCTCTGGACGAGGTATGCCCCAGCTCTTGGGTCACCAGAGGCATCGATCAAACGTGTCGAATGTTCTTTGAAAAGACGACGTGCGTTCGGACCTCACGGCTCCAGTGTTTCAACACCAAACGGCGTAAATATGTAGCGCTCCCCGAGGAAAGCATATTTGCGCCGCTTTAGGTTTTCTGCTGACTCCGCAGCCGCACCAGCCCTACTACTTATTTTCTTATGCCTATTAACTTTGACTGGAGAAATCTTGTTCGTTACATCTTGGTTCAATGCTTCTTTTTGAATTAAAAGCATGAATTTCACGAAAAAAGCGATTCAGTTTCCGTGTTTCAAAACCGATTGAAACGAAACCAACACACGCAGATACTAACGAGAAAAAACCATCTTTATTACATAAAGAAATTATGGTTAATGTCAAAATGTAGCCACGATTTAAAAATAACTGAAGTTTTGCGTGCGCGGCATCAGATTAGAGGAGGATAGAGAGTTAAAAAACAAACACGTTAGAGCAGGACTGAATTTTAGCATAGTGCAGTCCCTTAAGAGGATATACCGTGGCGAAATCAGTGTTTGATGGGCGTGGTTTCGCGCTCGCCGCGAGTAGAGAATATAAAGTATTACAGCGAGTCAGCGCGACAAACCGCAGCTGCAGGAGTATTGCCGTTGCAATATTCCACAATTTCCACATAACATACTAAATAACTAATCAATTCAAAAATATTATATTATTAAATAGAAATAAATTTAATTATCATACAGATACAGTTATCAAGTTTTCACTGTATTTTGAAATTTTAGAACAGAAGCAGTGGAGTCGCTATTATGGTTTTATTTTCAAAAATATTGACCACAAAAAAATAACTTTCGTGATGATAAGCTAATCGTTGGTATAGGAGCCCAGAGAATTTTTTACACGTCATTTTCAGGATAAATTGTAAAAAGAAAAGGACAATGGTTCTTTTAAAATATTTTAATCAGAAGAATTCAAAATCAACCACGTGGTTTACAATCTCCTCATTATTTTCTACTACTACGACCTTTGGTCGCGAGCTTGTCTCTGGATAATTATTTCTTGGAGGTGCTTTCGGACACATGTTTTCTTTATCCTGTTCTTTCACATATTCTGGATCACGAATTTGTAAATTTAGTCTGTGTCTGGGATCAACCACTTCTGGTAAAAGACAATCATTGAAAAACGAAAGCAAATGTGGCTCCATTTTTTCATGCCAAAATAATAATTTGTCATGCTTTAGTATAATTTCGGTTTTTATCTGATTATTTCCGTACCATACGGCCAATGCACATTTTCCTTTTTGACAAATATATAATTGGCCTTGAGCTTGAATAAACCAATCAGATTTTTGGTTTACTTCTATCTGTCCAGTTTTCTTATTTTTACGCCAAAAATGCATCTTTATGAATTCATTTGAATACATTCTGTAACAAAAGTGAATATTGTAAACAAAAAGCTAAAAATATATTTACTTTTAAATATTTTGTCTTTATTTATTCATAAACTCACGAAACTCACATAATCTTCGATGCCTATTTCGTATGGATGTTCTTGTTCATCATCATCAGTATGATCTTCTTCATGTCTGCGCTTCTTAGTCACATCCTTAGGTCTAGAATAAAAAGACAATATTATACGAATGTGACAGTGGAATACACGTAAGCAGACACAACCTGTATTTGCCGTATGGGCAGAGTTTGCTGGGTAGCTGGGCTGCAGAGTTTATTCAAACAAAAGATTTTCACATTTCACACAATTCACAGTTACATTTTCAACATTAAAGACTAAAATATGTCATATATACATAAATATATATATATTATTTCATTACCCCAATTCCAAGGTTTAAAATTATATTGAAAAGAGGCAAATTTGGGATAATACCCCCTTAATAGAAATATATTAGTACTTAGTATTAAAATTATTTATAAACAGAATATTTTACTTTTTTACTTTGATATTATATTACTTTGACATTTTGATAAATGTGATGCTAGATTATTATTGTTTAGATAAAATTTTTTGACATCTGTATTGAATTTATTTACTTTTTAAATTATTTATCCTCTTTTACTTTTTTATTGTTTTAGATTCCAATTGTTTGTGTTAACTACATTGAGAAATGTAACCAGCGGTTATAAATAAATATAGGCTCGTCTCTTATAAGAGTATACGAACAAAGTTACCTTCATTTTTTTTTCCAGAATAGCTCTTGTTATTGTTATTAATCTCACGAAATTTCAGTTACCGGAAATCGATAGTTTCCTCAAAAAAATTTTTCAAGTTTCGTAAAATAACCTCAAAAATTGTTTAAAGATGCAATTTTAATTGATTTTATGACTTGATATTTTTTTTTTTTGGTTGTGTTCCGAAACTGCTGTGAGTCATGCATTAAAATTGACGTAATTTTTTTTTTTTGTTGTTATAGTATAAAACCAATGCAGGCATTTTTTTTTCTTTGTGATTTCATTCAAAGTTTTTAAAGTTTATGCATGTCTTTTATTTAGCTTACCAAAAATAATAGGTTGCCTTTTTGTTGTATTTATGCTGATTAGTGATTTAATAGAAAAAATAGGTTGAATCTGTTGCAAAACCGAATCAGAGCACCTGACTCCATGCAAAAAATAGGTTGAATCTGTTCCAAAACAGAATCAGAGCACCCTGAATCTATACAGTCTTGTGGGTACTACCCCTAGAGTGTATATAAAAAGCCGTAGGCGTGGAGGAAGGGCAGCCCTTCGGCGACCAGCTTCAGCCTCTACGGCTCGCACGGGTGCCTATGCTTTGTTACGCAAGGGCGAAGGGGCTGCACTTTCCGCAACGCCGAAGCAATTGCAAAAGTAATTTTGGGTCTTTAAAGTTAAAGAGACAAAAAAGTGAGGTTTTGTTTTGATTTATTTTTTTTAAACAATTTTCATTTCCCCCCCTCCCCCTATACGTATATTCGAGGTATTTTATTCTACCTAAAATAACCTAGAAATTTTTTATTTTGAAAAAAAACTGTTGATTTCCGGTACCCCCCTCTTCGGCGGAGGAATTATACCCCCCCCCCTCCCCCTCTAAACATATACATAGGTACATATACTTATATAAGAGTCCTTCCTAAATATATCTTATGTCTCATGTCTTATACCATCACCGGGTCCCTGAAAAACATAACCCTTCCTCGGGCGGGCGGTCGGATAAAATGACGAATTCAAGTAAACAAATAAACTTTTTGTTTGAAACAAATTTTTGGTTACAAAATGCTCACCTTTCTTGATTTTGCTCGAAGTCGGTAGATGCATAATATGCCAGACGAGCTATTTTTGTCTGGAGATAGTAGTAGTAACTCCTGTCCTATAATTTTACAAGAATAATCTGTCCCTGAGTCTGATATTAATACATCATCAACTGATAAAGATCGATTAGACCTATAAAAATATAAAGAAAATGTGACAATGATAATGGTGAAAAAATAGATTTGGTATAATGAAATATATATGATGCTTCATTTAAAAAAAATTAAATATTGGACATATTTAAATTTTTTATACTAGGTATGTAATATATATTTGTAGCTATTTTATCCAAATTTGTTTTGAGAAGAAAGAAAAAATAACAAATTACTACACTTAAATATTTCTAACATCATATTTTACTTAAAATTATAATAATCATAACATTTTGAAACCCTTACCCTCTTTTTGGAATCGACTGGATGTTTAAAATTCTCTGCTCGTTTAAATTAAAAATTATCAATGACGACTCCATGACTTTGCTTTGTTCTGTTGCTCCCGAACCACTTGCACTGTTATTGAACTGTCTGTGCTAATGGGTTTATATAATCTATCTTATTTTCATGGTTAAAACATCTTTTAGCCCTGAAAAATATCACATAATATATAAGTAAAGCGTTTTACAGATACTACACTAGATTCCAGAAAAGTCCGTCCTTGCAAGTTGACATGTAACAAATAAAAATCATATGTAGGTACTTATAATGATTTTTGCGACCATGTCGTGACCTCTAGCTTGCATGTACTTCTTATATTTTTTTACGTATGATTGTTCTGTTTTTATTTATTCCCCATTTTGGGGTATTGTTTTACGATTACGATTTATATCAGTAAACAACAATCAGTTTTAACCCTAAAACGAATCTTAACGAGATAAAAACTATAATGCAATAATGAATATCAACTTAGCAATAGATTATGATTGGTAACAAACTTAAAATTTGTGGAAACGGGGAAAAACAAAGAGGATCAAACGCAGCACAGGTCCTTCGCACGGTAGAGCTCAGCGAGCACTGAAGAAAGTGAACGAGTGTGACAGCACTATAGCCCGAACGTACAGAGCAGCAGTAGCACACGCGATAACAATAGTGCCCGCAAATCTCGACCTTACCGTCACTTGACGCGCAATTCATGTAAAAAATCGTAAAAAAATAACTAGAGTACCCAACTGAAAAATGATAGCAGATAATTTAAAATAAAACGTTTCACATTCAGAGAAAAATCGTGGTTAGGATACGTTGAACCATTGAGGAGTAAAATGAAAAAAAGGGAAATATAAGACGTTACTTTGGAATTATTTTCTATCGAGAAAATTTTATCCAATTGCGTTTTCCATAGCACATAATTTGAAGAATATGCCCAAGATTCATATAGTCTGAAACCAGATCTTTATATATTGTAGTTGTGTCATAAAATGAAATGAAAAACCCACTCCGATGTCGGTATATCCCCTTAAGAACAGACATCATGACGCGACCAACTCAGTTGTGGGCATGGCCAAATGTCTTGCTGTTTCATTTCGCTATAAGTACACCAGTGGCGTGCACAGAGTTTTAACTCAGGGTAGTCATAAAAATATAAAAGCCCAACACTTGCAGCAATATGGTGCACGCTCCATGAAACTTGTGAGGACAATACAATCGTGTCAATTTCGTCGCGGGCGCAAAATTGAAGACTTGTTTCAGGAGAAACCAGATTATTGCAAGACTGGGGACTTTTCCAAACATTATTTTCGGTTATTACTATTCTAGATAACCTTTGCATTAATTTTTTTGATTTTATCTAAAACAATAAAAGCTCAATCGGGTAAGAAACCGTTTACGAATTTAAGAGGTTTGTTTTTCAGATATTACTCAAAATACACTATTTTTAGTTCGATTTAAACGTAGATTTAGATAATGTTAAAATATTATAATATCATTACATAGACACCCCACAATGTAGTGACAGCTTTTGTATGGAGGTTTGGGCGTGATGACGCCTATTAAACGACATCTTTTGATAACAGCCGAAACCAACCAACGGCTTAACGTGCGTTCCGATGCAATCACGGTCATTCATCTAAGCTAATATGTGAACAGAGAGAATAAAAAGGAAGTAAATAAGTACTTGGTCGGGCGCTTTTCATTCTAGGCTCATCTATGCTTTTTTCAGGCGCGGTAGCGTATATGTATTGAAAAAAAAATCAATCAAAGATTTCATAAGCCGATGGAAGTGAACGTTATCCGAGAAAATAGATAATAAAAACTGTAGCATACCTCGAAATTTATCGAATAAATTATACTTCCATCGGCTTACGAAAACTTTAAATGTTTTAAATAAATAATCGTCCAAATGCATACTGGAGGCTTGGTAAACAGTCGGAATCATACATCAATCACAATTTTTGTGGGAATTCGTAAAATTAAATTTTGACTACCCATAGCCATTCACTCCTAGTTCCGAGGGAGATAAAATAATTGAATGCGATTAGAAGCAACGACACGGATAGACCTTCCATTTAAGAAATTGGACCCCTTATCTCTGTTAATATAGTAACAAAACGGTTTAACTGCTGGAATAAAAGTTTAAGTTTTGTATATAATTAACCAGTTATTAATAGTTTACCAGTTAAAATTATAGGTACCAAAATACTTGTCTGAAAATTCAGGTTAATATAAAAACTAAATACTGCGGACTGCGATCCCCTTATAATATATTTAAAATCATTAACTCATTGACAGAACAAATAAAAACTGTAGACATTTTTAAGAGTATGTAGAGTAAGAGTTTCTCTTTTACGATAGCGCGCGGGGGGAAATTCGTCCCGGTCTCTAAGCTCGCGTCACCATAGCAAAAATACGAATAGAGTGGACGAGGCAGGGTCAAAAGTAATACGTATTTTATTTTATCTAATTTATTTGTGTATTTCGATCATCGTCACACGGCATTGATCCTACTTGCTATCACGTCGGGACGTAAATTTATTATGGTCGGCTAAAAGTGGTTTTTTGAGTGTTTGATTTATCAGTTGACCCTCGGAACATTTCAGACACTCCTTTAGAGATACATAATAATATCGTGACGGTTAATTATCACCATTACCCATTCTTTAAATATTTTTCGCCCGTTGAGCTGGTTTTACACTTGCGGGAAAATAAATAGGACCAAAAATTTCTTTACAAAAATTTTTTACTAAAGTTGTTATTACAAAAAGTGGAAACTAACAAATATTCTCAGAAGGAATGCACCACGTCACTATCTATCTCACTGTAGCCTATATCAATTATGCCTATCTCATTCAACCACGTTTAACTGCGTTACTATTTCATTCCAACTCATTTTAAATAGCGTCACTATTTATCTCACTCTAACGCGTGTTAAATGGCATTTCTAATGAACGTCAAATATTTTTACTGCCCGCCACTCTTTCATTCTAAATTCTAATTATTTTAAAAAATACGCAGCTCCTTTAATAGCAATAACTTTTTTTTCAAAAGTAATACACAGAAATTGCCAGATCATTTGAAAAACAACATTTGATGAGCCGTTATTTAAGACAATTTGCAAAACTAACATAGGACATTTTTTTTCAGGGTGTGGTATCGAACTAACTTAATTACAAAAAAATGCTCATAAATTGGGTTTTTATTTTTCTTCCTGATGTAACAGCATTTCAAGGTTTATTTTTGACTTTATCAATAGCATGACTATTCAGAGTTGCGCAACAAAAATTTTATTCTTAGAATTTAGAACTGGTTAGCTTTGACTCTCAAAAATCTATTCGAATTTATAAAAGTACCATCAACTCTAAGACTATCTACTTTTTGCTGAGGTCATAATTTGATATTCTGCTCAGTCATGAGCTGGCCTACCAGCCTTCCAAGGGAAAGCGTTGACTTTTGGGACACCTGTTTACCCTTGGGATAAATCGCCAAGTGTTTAAAATATAGAAATTTATTTGTATCATAGTTTGAAATGTTCAGGTCCCTTTACGCAAAATGAAAAAACAAAACTCTTTTAGGATTAATTTGTTGTCCCTATGTTTGTCTGTTTGTCCGTTTGTCTAGGCAATTTTTCTGGGTAAAATCAATAAATGCTAATATTTACAGCCCTGTAAAACATACATATTATAACGTTTTTATGGCCTTTTGTTTACCTTTTTCATACAAATTTTCTCCTTATGAAAATATAGAGATCAACACTTCACATAATATTTTGCATTTGAAAGAAAGCACAGAAAGGAACTGTAGAACAAATAATGTAAAAAATATAAAACCATATCTTTCTATTCTAAAGGGATTAATAATTTACTGTTTGTTCAATGTGGCGATAGGTTTGTTTTTTTTTTTTTTCTTTGTTACAAAGATAACAAATATTTTCATACAAGGTTTTCCTTAAGGGCTATTTCTCCGAATTTGTAACAAAATATTAAGAAATAATTATAACGGTAAAGTACAACTTTTAGCTAAGACAATTTATTGTTAAAAGTTTGCTAAATGCATAAACATATTTTAATGATATTATGGTATCTTCAAAATAATTGGGTTTTCCATAAGCGTGATATCAGATTATTTAAGAAATTTACGGCTGATATCACGACGACGGACAAGCCAATTATTTTATTACTATTGTAATATCATTAAAATACGTTAATGCATACAGCAGACTTTTAACTATAAGTTTTCTTAACTAAAAGTTGTATTTTTACTTATTGAAATTGTATTTCTCATCAAGAAGTGCAAGATGACAAGATATTCAAAATAAGTTAATTGAATTTGTGAAATGTTTTCAGGTCATTACAGTTTTCCATGAAACGGTAATTGTTTATACTTAGCAAAGTGTGTAAACTTAGTCATCTTAACATGAACGACGCCTGTATTTCTCTCTTTTTATTTCCAGTATAGATAAAAGTATACAAACTTGTTAAACTTTGCGTAAAAACGAGGCAATATTGACGATATCCTGACAGCTATTATGATGGTGTTTTATCAAATTTTGCTTTTTGGGCTGTATAGAGACGTAGTTAGATGTCACTAGAATATACTCATGAAAAAAGATATGAAGAAAATAAGCTGTAGACTTCACATTCGGTTTATACCTATTGTATGAATTTTAAGAAAAATACAGGGGTAAAGGGACCTCTTAAGGAAAACCTTGTATTAAACTATTTGTTATCTTAGTAAAAAATAATTCAAGGAAAAAAATAAACAAAGCTATCGCCACATTGAACAGTAGATAATTAATCCCTTTAGAATAGAACAACATGGTTTTCATATTTTTTACATTATTTGTTCAACAATTCCTTTCTGTGTTGACTTTTAAATGCAAAATATTATCTCAAGTGTTCATCCCTACATTTTCATAGTGAGAAAATTTGTATGAAAAACGTAAAAAAAAAACGTAAAAACCTAAAACGTAATATAAATAAAAACGTCAAAAGTATGTTTTTACAGCTCTATAGAGGGCCGTTTATATTGGTATTTATTAATTTTACCCAGAAAAAATTGTCTAGACAAACGGACAGACAGACAAACATAGGGATAACAAGTTAATCCTAAAAGAGTTTCATTGTTTTCATTTTGCGTAACAGAACCTGAACATGTACCGACAGGATTATCTACGATCTAATAATTTTGCCATGCACTGTAAATATTTCAAAATAAATTTCTATATTTTAAATGCTTGGCGATTTATCCCAAGTAAGTGTACCTATATAATTTGCAAAAAACTTCACTTATTGGACCTGAAATGGTGAGCCAATACTAGAGGGTAATTTCACGAAAAGGTCATTGACCTTTGTCACAGTTCTCAGTAAGTATAAGTAAATTAATTTGGGTTTCAATAACGATCACAAAATTATTCTTTTAGAGTAACATATATTATTTTCCCGCATAAAAGTATGAATTCATTCCAAACTCATTCAGTTTTGTTGTTATGACTATGGCACGATGTAGCTAAATCACTCATACGCATATTTTGTTGAGTTTTTAACGGCAGGAATATGATGCTCCTCGAAATATTACTTTATAACATTAATTTCAATGTGTTTTGAAGTAATTTATACTGTAAGGTGTGACTCCTTGATGGAACTTCATTCTAACACTAATCAAAGTCTTCTGGTACGAGTTCCACTATTTTAAAATAGTGGAACTTGTACAAGAAGACTTTGATTAGTGTTTTGAAGTAGTTTTGGGAGATATTTATAGCTTGCAAAAAAGGGCACAGGTTCCACGTCTTACGGGCGCCAACGCTAGGCGTAGACTGACAATATCTTGCTGCCGCTGACTGCATCAGTGGATTTACGTATTTTTGGAAAAAGGGGGTGCTTTTTTAACCCGAATAACGTGGTATTTGGAAAATGAATAGATATCATTCACACTAATTTTATTAAAAAAAAACCAACAAAATCGCGAAAGCGATACCTGAAACAAAATCGATAAGAAGTGTGCAATAGAGGGTTACAAAAAAATTCATTGACAGTACAAATATGAATCGATTAACGTGGTTTGTGGAAAATGAATACCTTAAAGTTCAACCAAAAACATGTATTTTTTTTATGGCTATACGTAACCTAATTATTGCAACAAAATCATCCGAAAGCTGACATTTTATTTCTGTTTGTATTTTCGTTCCCCTTAATTACTTCATCTGAGTCAAAAATATTTTATATTTAAGTAATTAATTAGTTTGTCCCACTTTAGTTGAGCGCGTGGGACGTCATTAGGTGCAGAGTCTTTCACAAATTAGGCCTCGCCATTACTCTGGGTGTGGACGTAATTTGGGCCGTATTTGATGGACATTTAGCCACTTATTACATGCTATTCCCATTAGACCTAAATGTATAAGTATATGAATAACTGGAACTTGAAGGGACCCTTAACTTTTATAGCGAAGCGTCATTGTTTACCATTGATATACTCGTAACAAAGAGGATGACACGGTACGTTCTTATATCATCAACTAAAAAACGGCCAAGTTATTAATATCTGTATTTTTGACATGAGGATCTTTTAATAGGGTTATTTTTTATGTAGTGACTTCATTGGTCTATCTAAACTAAAGATTCACAGTCTATCACTCTGAAATTATTAATTTGTAGCACACTGCCACCTGCAGTTTTTTTTAACGTCCAAGCATGCGCTTCAGCAAAAACCGACCAAGTGCGAGTCGGACTCGCGCACGAAGAGTTCCGTACCATTATCTATATTAACGGCAAAATAAACATGTCTGTTGTATGGGAGCCCCCTTTAATATTTATTTTATTCTGTTTTTTAGTATTTGCTATTATATCGGCAATAGAAATACATCATCTGTGAAAATTGTAACTGTCTAACTATCACGGTTCATCAGATAAAGCCTGGTGACAGACGGACCGACGGACAGACAGACGGACCGACGAACAGACAGATGGACAGCGGAGTCTTAGTTATAGGGTCCCGTTGGTTACCCTTTGGGTACGGAACCCTAAAAATAGACTATATAATAATGAACGAGCGTTACCAAACGAAAGAGACTGGCTTTGACGAGAGTGCGAGAGTGCGAGAGAGACAAAGCGAAGAAATACAGGTCCATGGGCCTGTATTTGTAGGTCCACGCGGGAAACCGGGTACCGTGTCTTCCCTATTGTTATGTCTAGGTTGTTTACCCGTCTTTCTGCATGTTCTTAGTAGCACTCAAAAATAGCTAGACCGACTGAAATCACATTTGGCAGTAGGATGGTGGCAAATGTGACTCATCTATCTGTATATTATACAAGGTGACTTTTTGATCATCATCCTAATTTCTGCTCGCTGAAGCACCAGAGTGTGATATTTTTGTAGATGGTATTAGTTATTTGATAGATGTTTGTAAACAAACTTGAAATTAAGTGCTTGAGAATTATATTATTGTAATGATTTATATGTATCTGTTATGTTACACTAATTTTGAATTTGAATTTGAATTTGAATTTGACTTCATACTGGTGGCTTGATAAGTGATCTGTACCATGGATCTATAACAATTTTTATAGCACACCGTGCGTAAAATGACCACTTTACGCACGCGCACGCTGCGCGTGCGTAAAGTCGGCATTTTCCGCACTTGTGCTATAAAAAATTATACGAAACTCGTGCGAGAAACTTTTTCTCGACATCGCTCTCGTATCGTTATGTACCTACTATTGTGAAATTCGTAAAATTGTTATTGATCCACGATACTATGATCACTTATCAAGCCACCAGTATGAATTTGGACGATGACCAAAAAGTTACCTTGTACATAAAAGAATACCCTGACTGACTGACTGATCTATCAACTCTCAAACCAAACGGCTAGACCTAGGAACATCAAATTTGGACTGTAGATTCCTTGTACAACGTTAGTTGAATTAATCTAAAATTCCATCCATCTATCAGCCTAGTTCATCCTCTGCTGGACATAAGCTTTTCCAGGACTTTGCCACTCCCGGCGGTCATCCTGGAAGAATTGTCCATACTCACACACGCTGGGCAGGCGGGTTGGTGAGCGCGGTGCCGGAACCCTCGCACCAGTGACGCCGCTGCCCGTCATCAGTCTGTTCCATATAAGACCAGGGCTATTAGAGATGGATATACCACCATCCATCTGTCCCAGGCATGGTGGGTCTCCTAGTTTTTTGCTTGTAAGCTGTCCTCTTACTCTCCGCCGAATTACTTCGAGGGGATCTCCAAGTAAGATGGTGATACCTCCACAGTCGAGCCCGGCATCAGTTCCACCAACTGTCTAAAATTAATATGTTTCAATGTTGACAATTTGTTTCCCTCTTTATCGTCAACTTCACCTACTCTCAAAGTTTAGTATGACCCCTAAAAAAAACTATAATAAAAACTAAACCTACCCAATGTAACCAGTTCAGTCAGTCCAAAGTTATCATAATTCATCAAGGCCTTAGTCGACCTTGTGGAGGGGATTAGGGATAAAATTAATTACTCCCTTATTTATGAATACTGACATTGAAATAAGGCCTCGTATTCATAAACGAGCCATGTTCCATCAATTTCAGTCCCGTAATGCCCCAGGCGAGACTATAATTTGGCAGTCCACATGATCTTGTCTCATAAAAGAATCCTAGTCAGCTAAATACTTCATTATCTTTTATTTTTGTGGCTTCGGTTATAATTATAAGGCTTCTGTGAAAGGCTTATCGATTTGAGATGAAACCGTAGACAATGTCGAATGAATTGGCCAAGTGCAGGTCGGACTCAAGCAAAAAGGATTCCGTACCACTAAACAAAATGCCTATGAAACGCTAAAACATGGCAAAAAATTAAAAAATTGTGTCATTATGAATGGCTACTTTTCACAATTTACTAAAACATGCCTTGTTACCAGAACCTTAGGGTTGATATTCTTATAGATATCAAGGCTGAGCAATGTTGGACGAATTTGCAGGTAATTTTGCACATATTTCGGGATACTATTGAGTGCAGGGCGCTATATTTTATTATTTAGAATGGTATTTTATTGCAATAAATAATGGCTTTGTTTGTTTTGCGTTCCAGCGTATATTTTTCCAAATATCCTAACATTACGCTAAAATGCGGGCAAAGATGGCCGGTTTGACGGCTTGATAACTCGCACGGGGCCCGAGCAAAAAGGTCTTTACTTTACAAACGGACAGATAGACAAATGGACAACAAAGTGAAACTATCAGGGTTCCGTGTTTTCATTTTGACGTACGGAACCTTTAATAAATCAATCAATCAATAATTGTATTTTTCAATTATAATTTTTCAAGATAATTTCATTTGTGACATCGATTTAGTATTTGTGACCAATCAGATCACATTGTAACCTAACAAATTATAATATAGTCATATTTTATAGATATAAATTAAAATTACCTATAAATATACAATTATAAACAAAATAAAACTATACTAAATAAAAACTAACTATAAATTAAAATTACCTATCAATATACAAGTATAAACAAAATAAAACTAATATACTAAATAAAAAATCGAAGCCAAATCGCTGCCGTCACCCGGTAGGGTACCCAATAGGCTGGTGGCATTGCCTCGCTGAATCGCGAGGCTTAATCTTTGTCCAAAATAGGATCCAGCCCTTGGATCCCCTGAAGCATCGATCAGGCGCGACGATATCTCCTTGTAGAGCCGTCGCGCTTCTGACCCTCACGGCCCGAGGGTTTCTACAGCGAAGGGAACAAAATCTCAATATAGTCATTGTATTAATAAGAACGGACAAAGTTGGCGGAAAAGTCTTGTTCTTGAAGCCTTTTCATCGTCTTTCATGGTGAACATTTCACGTCTTTCAGGTCTTACATTTCTTGAAAATGACGTGCAATATCTCAGCGTCTCATATTCCTGGCACCAAGATAAATCAGTTTATTTCGAAAATGTCCCCAGTCTCAAAAGCGCTGCCCATTTGCTCTAGCTACTCGTTAGTTAATGCCAAGTCCGCCATTTTAGGTTTTTCCACAGTCACTTGTTTTTAAGATTTATAAAAAGGGTTTTGCAAGAAATTTATGGTGCGCCAATGGAAGGCACAGCTCGACCAGCCCGCCCTAGAAGGACGTATGCTGACCAAATTGGCGATATACAGAAGAAGGGCTATGTAAAAAATACCCGGACTATTGTATGGATGTGGAAGAGGTGAAAGAGGTATGTCAGGATCGTAGAAGATGGAAATCTACAGTCTCTACCTACTCCTCTGGGTTACGGCATATATTTCAACGCACCACAGAAAATACTAAAAATGTTACTACAGTGTTCTATCAAAAATACTAACTGCACATCAAAAAATTACTAACTGTGCTCTTATTGGATTTCTGTGTTGTCATAAAAAAATTACCACGAAGGTTAGGTAATGGCGAATCTAACCAAAACTAACGGCTCTCTTCTGTGCTGAAGGATTTCTGATGGCAAATTTAGTATGCAAAATAGTATGTTACAGGCGTGAGTATTTGTATGTATGGGTACGGTAAAAGTTGCTGACTGCATCTATGATTATTTGACCTTTCGACAGAGCCAGGTTGCTGTTTCTGAGATTTGGTGAACATCCTCTTGGTATCATTTGGCCCTTTGTTCTTTATAATATTTTGGAAAGGTACCATACTTCGGTCGCTTGCGCCAAACATGCTCTCGCGTTTTGACAATTTAGCATATTAAAACAAAATATTTTTAATAAAGTTAAGCACTTGTTAAGAAGTTGAACTACATTATGATTTTTCAGATTTGACACAAGTATCACAATCATTGAGAAAAAAATCGGAAAGATGACTAAAATCACGCAAATAGAAAAAAAAAGAACGTAAAGAGATCAAAGTACCTTATTCATATAATATTTTATTATTTTTTTCTTTTTCCTTATTTAAAAAGAAGTACACAAACATTCATATTCTTTTTGCGTAATTTTTCTGTAAAGGAAAAATGTAGAATGTTTGAGTATTTCTTTTAAAATAACAAAAAGAAATAAAAAATTAAAAAAAATCTGTAAAGGCTACTTTCATTTCTTTACTCTATAAAAATATTTGATTTTGTAGTTAGATCAGTAGACTGATCATACTAGTTACTAGTGATTTTACTGATCTTTCCGGTTTTTTTTGTCGATGATTGTGATACTCGAGTCAAATCTGAAAAATTATAATGTAGTTAAACGTCAAATTTTATTCGTAAAATATATTTTGTTTTAATAAGCTAAATTGTCCAAACGCGAGAGCATGTTTGGTGCAACTTTGTTTTCGTGGGGTTTTAAGGTAACTCCGTTTCAAAATATCGGCAGTTTTTGTTACTCTCTACTTCAATGGTTTGACAGACGCCTGACACTGAGTGTTTCAAGCTTAGTTGGTTACAATAAATATTTATAGTTTGCTCAAATTGGCATTCCGTAAATTTATACAGTCAAATTCTTATGGCTTGGTAAGTGATCAGTATCATAATAATATTTCCAAAAACAACACCTTACCCGAAACCGGATCATACAGTCTCGATCCGGAAAACCCCGGCATTTTGGATGTATTCCAGTTTCTCCGTTAGAGTGCATTTCTTGTCATTTTACTGCGCCTTTCTGACGTCAGGGGCTGTGCCAATTCTGAATCGCCGTTCTGGGTTATTTTAACCCTAAACACTTGGAAATAAGGGTCACAAACGAGACGTGATTTAAAATCCCGTTTCAGTGGGTTAGTGGGACCATTCATTCCACGATTGACACAATAAACTACCAGTCACTTTTTTCTGGAAAAGCGGCAGATGCTTGCCAAACTGCCAAACGCTTGGCCGAATGAGGCCAGTTAGAGAGACGAATCTGTGTACGTAATCTACTTTTGTCAAGCTTTTATTAACAGGGTATTTTGTAAGCGCGGTTGGGTACATAATGTATACATATATACATTATCCTCCTGGATAAAAAATACCTCTCTGGTAGACAGGCGTGTCTACCAGAGAGGTAGGTAGAGACTGGGTACATAATGTATATATGTATACATTATGACACGCCTGTCTACCAGAGAGGTAGGTAGAGACTACAGATTTCCATCTGCGAGGATCCAGACACACCTCTTTTGCCTCTTTCGCATCCTTCAAGCTAGTCATACAAGCTCTTCGAAATGTATGTTTCTAATAGAAAAGTTCTTCTGTGTGAGTATGAGTACGAAACTATGTACCACCAAAGAAAATTCTGCAAGCCATTCGCTGCTATGACAATCATGATTAGGGCCAAAACTGCATCTGTGCTATTTTCCCTGATGGTAAAGGGATTAACATGACAGTAAGTCATACATAAACAAAAGAATTGAAACTATAAAAGATAAGGTTACATTATAAAATGACGATTATTGTCAGGTTTGTACTGTTCAACATATTGTCTCTGAATATTGTCAGTTTTGTTTGGTACTTTTCAAGATAATTATTGTCTCTGAATTTCGTGGCTCCCAAATTTTCTTTCGTAAGACAACGTTTTAAGCGATTCCTCGCACCTGAATATCTTGACTTCATGGTTAAGCTCGTCAGCTCCTTAAGCTGCAGAGAAAATCTCCTTCTGAGTTTTCTCAAGCACAATTCTGCTGCCTATGGAAAAACTGTTCGTCTATCGAATGAGTTACTCACTGAGATCCGTATGTCATCTTCACCCATGAATGAGTTACTCACTGAGATCCGTATGCCGTCTTCACCCATGAATGAGTAAGTTAAAAATCACCGATATATTTTATTACAGCTACCAGGTACAGCTAACCTAATGAGAGGTGCGGGAAGGGGGAAATTAGAAGCCAATCGGATGTCGATGTTTAAGGGTATTTACTGATTCAGTAGATTCGGGCTGATTACAACAATTTACGTTCTACGTCGACACACACACCTATTCCTCCTGATTGCCTTATTCTTGCAATCAATAGATTTATTTCACGTGTTTTACTGCCATTGCATTTAGGAGTGATGACGCTAATGTGATTACTTTTTCAAGCTACGGAAGTAGGTACTTTTGGGTTTTTGGCCTTCTTTGGCAGACGCTGGCATTTCGTAGTGTTTCTGGCATGAATGAAAAAATTGCGTAGGCAGGTATCGGGTGAATTTAGGGGTTTTTCCCAGTGGATGTATTTAAATTTCTGGTATTATGGCCGCTGAAAGACGCATTATGGTTCCAACAATGGAAAAAGGCTGATGCAAGTTTGATATTATTCATTGCTATATCACTAAAATTAAGGTAAGTCCATCATGATGAAAGAGTACAGCTAAGACTTCTTGAACTCATTGTTATTGTGATTTTATTCCATAGCAACTAAGTAGATGCACTTAGCAATATACGTCGTAACATCGATCTCCCAAAGCTTAACTACTGAAACTTTTCCCGTTAAAATTTTACAATCGCACAAGTATTGGAAAATGCTAATTTTAATGCTCAATGAAGGAAGCCAAACTTCGTCTGGGCGTTAGTATGTAGAGATCTCTACGAATCTGGTTAAAGCAATACAGTACACGTAATTTTTGCTATACAGTAATAGTTTTTGACTGTACTTTAGTACTGTGCTGTGCACCGCAGCCGATGGTAAAGCATGTTTATGGTAGAGTTTCCACACGTGGTAACCCTCTCCATAAACGATGCATTGCGATTCCTTACGATGGCATTAAACGTCTTAACGCGAGCATCAGCAAACATATCAGTGTCAGCTCTACATGAGTGTCTGTGACCCATCAGGTACCCATAAAGGTATTTTATACTGCACACGAATGTCATCTTGAGATTTCAACGTATATCGAATACAGAGCATGTAGAAACTGACAATAAGTCTTAAGCAATAGGACTTTTACGTCTGGCGAGCACTTAGCAGATCGTCGAACAATCATGTTGCCAATTGTGGAAAGGGCCCGCCGTTGTCTATTTATGTCTATTTATGTCAGCATCGTCTTTCCTATTCGGGGTCAGGTTGTGGCCAAAATACTTGAGTTTTTCGATGGGATTAATCATTCCTCTTTTGAGGAAAACCACAGGCACAGCGTCTGGACACTGCCCGGCCCTAAAAACCATGGTCTTGCGCATACCTTTGGCATACAGATGACTTTGACTGTGGGACTAACCAGTCCAGCACTACATCATCCGTGTAGCTGAGATTATAAAAAATAATAAACACGAAATATACGTGGTTTAGATTTATAATTGATCAGTGATATTCGGTTTTACGTCATCCTTTTTCCCACGGGAACAGCATTTTTTTTTTCAGCATAAAATGTAGCCTATGTGTTAATTCAGGGTATAAGCTATTTTCACTTCAAATTTCATCTAAATCCGTTTAGCTATTTCAGCGTGAAGAAGTAACAAACATGCAAATTCACACACATACAAACCCTCAGACCCTCACACAAACTTTCGCATTTATAATATTAGTGGGATGGGATTGGGTGGGATAGTGGGATTATAAACGGCTATTCACGATTTTACCTGAATAGTTTCGCTGAGATTCACTGACAACACCGCGTAATCCTGTTTGCCTCTTGAGAAGCTGTACGAATTACAGTGAAACTTGTCAGAAAAATCTGACTTATTATAATCAATTATAACAAAAATACGTCACAAATCCATAATAATTTATTTAAATAGAACTAGTTCACTGTAAGAAAGTTTTGTATGTCACGTGCTAATAGGATCTACTAGTAAATACAAACCATCCCTTGTTATAGCTTTGTTTTGGTTCTGAGTATCTTGGGGTCCTTCTTCATTGATAGGAACATAAACATTCACTCCTTCTGTCTCTGACTCTTTGCTTGTTATTTTCTCTGCTTTCTTTTCTTCTTTACTACGATTCCTGGAAAGGTATTTCTCAATTCTTTGAACTAATTCTTCTATATGGTTCTGGAAAAGTTTAAATTTCGATAACTGATTTTGTGAATCCTCTTTTGATGACTTCAGTTCTTTGAGCAAATTCGTATCAGATTCCTTGAATTTGAAGTCTTCTGTTTTGTTACTAGATCTTACAGCTGGTTGCGCTTCTGTTGTTTTTTCTAGAACATCCACAGGTTTTGCATCATCAGCGATTGTCTTATTATTATTATCAGGGGAAGTAGTCATATTTCTAAATTGTATTTGTATTGGATCTTGCACAATTTTCACTTCTATATTTTCTTCTTCCCTAAAATTATGTTTGAACATATTTGGATTTTGAACATCGATTGTGACGGGATTTTTATCATTTGAAATAGAATTAGTACTTGTATTTGTTTCTGTTGTTGAAGTTGCTGCTAGATTTTCTGTTTCATGAAATAGTTCAGGATTCATTTGCGAGTGAGATGGTACTCCATTCGCAGGAAATGTTAAATTTTTAAGCATATACATATTGGATGCTGCAGCTGGTTTACCAAGGAAGTATATGAACAATTTCAAGGTAATATATGTTAGAAATATTTTTCCAGCCATTTTGTAGCTCGGGCAATTGTGTACTGATTTGTTCCGAATCAACTGTAAATGTTTTTTTATTGCAAGGCTTAGTGTTGATGTTCACTAACTGACGGTTAACATGAGATTTCTTATAGTAATATTAGGATCAAAATAAATGAAGATACAGGCGATTAGGCTTATCAGATATCAAGTCGGGATTAAAAAAATCGTCGTTGAAATGTCCACAATTGTAAACTCTTCTAACGGTTCCTTGAAAATATAATATGCTGTGACGATAAGTAAAGAAGATGGCCAGGAGGGAGCAAGCCGGGCTAACCAAAGAACATTATACAAATAAAGACCCTATAGGTTCCATGTATCTGATGGCCTTGCAAAACGCCCAGTACTGGCAAAATACTCGCAAACTATATCAGCGTTAAATGACATGAATATAATTAATTCGTTACATATGTAGATCACGTACCGAGAGACCGGTTTTCACGGCACGGTGCTCGCCAATGTGCATCTTTTTCCACTGTAATGTTGTTTATGTTTATGTTTATATTTCCGTGAAGAAAGAATAATAATAAAGAATAAAGAATTATGTTTACTCTTACATCCACCAAATATGACTATATTGAAACACCAATTTAATTCCAGTTAACGTGATGGTGAGATGGAACCTGAACCAAATCTTGAATAAAGTCTGTGATAATCGATTTCTTGTCAACAAACAAGAAACGTAATCAGAGAAAATTACACTTTTTACCGTGACACTGAAAAATCATATTTTGTGTTTGAGGTTATTACGCTATACATAAACTGTTAACATATTTGCTAAAAATATAAAAAAATATTTTATATAATATTTTGTAACAACAATAAAATAAATAAATAAATATTATTATTGTATGTATACATATTTATAATTGACATTCAGACATAAAAATATATTGTGTAAGTTTATTTAGGTAGGATTATATTGATACAATAAACAAGTAAGTAGTTAGGCATTATGTACATTAATTTTATTGATTTTGTTTCTTTTATTTATTTTATAAATTTGGTATCCCACTTCCACATTACACAAAATAATGCTTTTTTTACCACCCAAAGGTTGGCTGGAAGAAATCGCTTTAAGTGATAAGTCCGCTCTTGTAACAACATTGTGTGTTCTAAACTCTGTACTTATTTTTAGGGTTCCGTAGTACCTAAAAGGTACAAAAAGGAACCTTATGGTGAGACTCCGTGGTCCGTCCGTCCGTCAGTATGTCACAGCCTCATAACTTTAGCACCGTAAAAGATAAATACATGAAATTTAGCACAAAAATAGAATTAATTTTCCCACATATCACAGTGTAAAAAAAATATGAAAAATTTTAAATTGTTCAAAATATTTCCAAAACATAAGTGAGAAAAATAAAAAATATTATCCTAATAACACAATATGGGTATCAAATTGTAGATATTAAAAAGCTTATTGTAAAAATATATACTTTTACTGTATTTATTGGCACTGGTTTCGAGAAATCTTTAAAAAACCCCGAAAACATGTATGTTCCCACCCCCCTTATCTCCAAAACTGGTAGTACAAAAAATATGAAAAAAATGAAAATTATAGATCGTAACTGGCCGATTACAGGAAAACTATAGCGATTAAAAAGTTGAGCAAAAATTAAATATTTAAAAAAAGAAGTCTAATAAATGAAAACAATATTTTATAAAATACAATATGGGTATTAAATTGTAGATATTCAAAAGTTGATTGTAAAATATATACTTTTACTATATTTACTAACGCTGGTTTCCAGAAACTTTTAAAAAACCCCAAAAATATGTATGTCCTCCCCCCTCCCCCCCCCTTATCTCCGAAACTGGTAGTCGGGCAAGGTTTTAATTACTTTTCTTCTGATTCTTCTCAAAACTGTCGAATTAAGGAACCCTTGGTACGCGAGTCTGACTCGCACTTGACCGGTTTTTTTATTTAACCGTTTAAAGTGTGTATTCATTCATTCAGTAAATTTTTATTTACAAGCTTTATGTTAAATCTGTGCGGGTAAAGCCACAGACAAATATCTTACTGAACCATAAATACAGGATTCGCTGCGCTTCAAAGACGTCCATATCGTGTACCTTTATGAACACCTTGCAAGAAAGAAAGAGATGCACAACAAAGAATCAAGAATATCATGTTTTTTCGAGTAAGTGGCCATAGAGTCCCGCTTGCTTGGGTGTGATTGCGGATTTTATAATAATATTTAAATAATACGTAATGTAATTGATCAATAGTGATTGGTTTATCTTTTGCAGTGAGTAATTGTGATGTGACAAGGAGAAATAACCCAAATAATTACACATTTAACAGGTAATTTCTCGTATTAATCGGCCCAAAAAAAAGTTTTTACAATAACTTATTGATTTTCTTTGGTGTATTTAGTAGTTATATGCAGGATTGTCCAAAATATTAAGTAAAATAGTAAATTTAATAGTAATGTCATAGTATTTTTTTGGTATTATTTTCTCTACTACATTGTTCTTTTTTATGGCAAATACGGGCTCCTTTTTTAAAAGGTCAGTTTTGCCAGCGTCAAGTGATGTTAAAAGAAAAGTATAATAAGAAGAAGGAAGGGACGAATTATTACCTCTTGAGAGAAATATAATAAAAATAAATATAAAATATCGATCGATGGAAATGTAATATACGTATGAAGATGAATAAAATAAAAGTTGGCCTCGTATGGTGAAGTTAAATACATAGTGGAAGAATAAACTTACAAAAGGATATTACAGTAATATATAAAACAAAGTCGTGTTAGTTACACCACTTATAACTCAAGATCGGCTGGATCTATGTTAGTTATCTCTTTTTTGGTGTATTCTCATCCGCTCCGAATAGCAGAATAAGTAATAAAGTATCGGATAAGTTATCGAATAACAATAAATTAATTAATTAATTTTACGAATGCAAACAGCATGTGGTGCCATCTGTTGACAAAACTACGCATATAAAAGAAACCTATTTATGTAGCGTTCTGATATCATTAAATAACATCTAAACCCCAAGTTTTAAAAATAGCTTAGTTATTCCAAGAACTATTATTTCTGCATATATTCAATACCCTAAGCCTAACAACGGTACTGAATCTACATGGGTCTCTGCCATTCTTCTTTCGCAATGGCAAGCAATAAAACATTTCTGTATTTGCAAAAAAGTTGTATTAATTTTATTACCTTAATGAAATCCTAAAATAAGTTTAACTAAAGTTAACACGATATTATTAGACTGTTTGGCGGAACGAAGTTCGCCGGGTCAGCTAGTACTGTATATAGTAAGGTATACCTGTTTAAATTAGACTACATTTTTTATCTTGTACATTCTAAATCTATGAACTGAACAAAGACAGAAATTGGATATTTCTGACATAAATGATATTCTTCTTATAACTTCTGATATTCTGACATATCACAAGATCTAACAAAGATCGAACATCGATTTTCTTTCTTCTTTCAAAGATCATTACAATGTGGAAAACATGCTCAGGATTTGATTTCGATAATAAAAATCATCTTTAACATCATAAGTAAGGAATTTCATACAATT